>JAPFFP010045054.1:0-11915 GCA_026153255.1 Solanum medicagineum | reverse complement strand
ACATTGCATTGAGAACAAGCAAAATACAATGTTTTAAGCATCAAAAGTGTTATATTTTGGCAGCACATTACCTGAATAGACTCTACATAGACACGTCTTTGCAAACTCCCTAGGATGACCCGCTATGATACCACTTTTATCACGCCCAAAGTCTCGTTAAGGCAAACTGACACCCATTGCTAATAAGGCTCGGGTGAACCAACCTGGATCCATGCGTTTTCTATATGTATTATAAGGGATTTCTATGTTCAACATGCGTTTAAGAAAGTAAACAGTAATAAAAAGCCAAAAGGAAATGCGTATGACTAGGCCATTGCGACCACATTGTCTAAAGTGTGAGACATGATCAAACTTTAAGTAACATAGTCTACAAAGCCTCTAGATAAGGAAAATTATATGATAAGGGTCAGGACAGACCCGCCTCGACTAACTATACAATACAAAAAAAAAAGTTCTAGACACACAAAGCTCTGAAGCAACCTCGAGCTTGGTAACAGCAGTTGGATATCTTGTACTCCTACTGGGGGGAGCTACTAGCACCTGTACCTGCAGCATGAAATATAGGTCCCCCATAAGGGATGTCAGTATGAGATAATGTACTGAATATGTAAGGCAGGAAATACTGTATATGAAGTAACGACTCAAATGAAACTATGCACTGGTGTAAAGATAAGAGGCCACCTTTAGTTTTATATGGGATCATGTACCTTATGTTCTTTTTATTACTTTACCTTTAATGTATAATCTGTGCACAACATGTAATGAAAATGACCAGCTGATCAGTGGTAAATCTATATAGGGATCGGCCCTGGCTAGGCTTTTCCTTTCACCCCTTGAGCTACCCCCCGTGATAGGATCGGTCCTGGCTAGGCGATTCTTCCACCCCTCGGGTTACCACCCATCAATAAGCAATATACTTTACTTTATCTTTCAATTACCTTTGAGATGATTCTTTTTGTGGTCATAATATTGGAGCTATAAGACTGTAGATGTAGCTTGTGACATGTAAATAATCATACAAGAAAAAATGACAATGTAAAAAGTACGTTACACGAATAATGAAATGCGTATGAGATGAAACAACTCGTGAACTTTATTTAGCAACAAGAACCCATGTAACCTGGTATTCATCTATGTATGGAGATTTTAAGCTGACTATGTATGGGAGCATATGAACATGTGAAAGAGTGGAGACACGGTTAATGGTTATGTCAGAGTTGGTAATTGCCCTTATGTTCCAAGGAAGAATCTAGTTTCCATGCCAAGTAATACGAAATCTAGTAGCCTTACATATCTTGCTGTACAACCTCGCTATTAGCACGAGATAACCTTACCTTCCTCCAAATATTCATTTACAATATGGTAGGTAATAAAACTAGCATTAGCGTCCAATATATACATCTTGGTATCCCAATCTCATAATAAAACAACACACGAGCAATAAGCATATAATTATAAGCCCAAGCGTATTCTTTCAACATTTTCGCGTCTAATCATATTGTCTAATACACATTCTCATATACATATCATGTGCAGCCTATTTTAGGGCCATAATAGTCTTACAACAGCCTACAAAGTACAACACATAACAATTCTACACAACACACAAGTAGGGGGCATATCATTACGTCGTCTCGCTACATTTCAATGTCAACAATTTCAAACCTATTCCAACTTCAACAAAACTTCTCCCACAATAAATAGTTCAAAAATAGTACTTAAAATAGGTGGAGGACATGAGACCATAGTCCTCAATCAATCAGCCCACAATTTCTACAAACAATACACTTAGGATAACACGTTAAACCTCGATTGTTTACGTATAACAAAACAATGCAGCGAAATTTTTACATTATTACAAAATTGAAACAAGTTCAGAAAAGAAACCTTCTTTCATTATCAATCCAACAAAGGAGAGAATGGCCCAAATAAACAAGAAAAATATACAACAACCCTTGGCTGTCCAAAAGTTCCAGCATATGCCTAACCAAAATAGTCTCTTGTTTTTCATGAGAAAACCATACCAAACACATAAGTATTCTTACTTACCTTTACCCTCAAGGTCGAAGGTTTATACAATAACCCTAAAAATCTCCTTGT
This sequence comes from Solanum medicagineum, assembly GCA_026153255.1. Classification (NCBI taxonomy): domain Eukaryota; kingdom Viridiplantae; phylum Streptophyta; class Magnoliopsida; order Solanales; family Solanaceae; genus Solanum; species Solanum medicagineum. The sequence goes on along the minus strand of JAPFFP010045054.1, from coordinate 9,815 downwards.
GGCTGCTTTGGAAGGCTAACAAAGAGTAGAAGAAAACTTGTGAATGCTGTTTTTTTCCAAGCCTAAGAATGACCTAAAGGTGCTGCTTGTAACACCTTTTAAAGGATTACTTTGGCCGACTTTCTTTTACATTTTAGGTCTTATTTTATCAAGTTAGTATTGTACCATTTTTCCCCTTTGATTTGGGCCTTAGTGTGTTGCAAACTGATGGGCCTTGGCTGCCCATTTTTACCCTTTCTCCTTATTTAGTTTGGGCCAAAATCATTAAGTTAGATTTGATGTACTTGGGCGCTTTTCCTATTCTTCTTGGGTTGTAAATAATTTCCATTTACGATGCTAAAGTGTGGGATCAAGTTACACCCTTTAGACGGAGTTTATTCATTATCGAAATTGGAAAAATTTGGTGTCGGGCGTCGTCTCCATCTAGCTAACAAGTTTAAGCTAAGCAAGTAGGTGACTCACCTGCTAGCTTACTAAGTCCTACAAGCACATCAATTCTCTCACTTTTTTTAAGGCCGCGATCTCCTCAGTTGACACAAAACTTGTATACACTCGACCCTCTTAAGCGTTAGACGCACATATCGCCCTCTAATATGATATTCAAGCAATTTTAAAAATAGGCACTAATTGAACAAAGCCATATCATGTTTCATTTGCATAAAACTAGTATATGTAAGATGTGGGGTGTTACAGCCACCCAACCTTTGATGTTTTGGTTTGACTTGTTGGCAAGTTTGACAATCGGAAACAAATTTGGCAATGTCCCTCTTCATGCCTACCCACCAATACACATTCGTCAAGTCTCTATACATTTTGGTGGAACCTGGGTGGATAAAATAAGAAGAGTTATAGGCCTCGTCAAGGATTTTTTCTATCAAACCATCAACACACGGTACACACAACCTACCTTAGTACTAAAGGACACCATGTCCCTTTTCGGAGAAAACCTCCACCTTGCCCTCTTTCACTAAGGCCTTTAATTCTAACAAGGTGGGATCAAGATCTTGTTTTGCCATCACCTCATCAATAAAATAAGACTTAGAACAGTCAACAACAACCGCACTACTATTACCATCCTCTTCCAACCTAACTCGCTATCTAGCCAACCGATGCACCTCTCTAGCCATCTCCTTCTCACTACCATCGACATGTGCTAGGTTACCCATGGACACCTCACTCAAAGCATCTGCCACCGTATTTGCCTTACCCTGATAATAATGCACACTCATATCATAGTCCTTAAGAAGCTTTAACCATCTACTTTGCCTCAAGTTGAGATCCTTTTAAATGAAGACAAATTGGAGGCTCTTATGGTCGGTGAACACATCAACATGCTTCCCATACAAGTAGTGATGCCAAATCTTTAACACAAACACAACGGCGGCTAACTCTAGATCATGGGTAGGGTGGTTCCTTTCATGTACCTTGAGTTGTCAAGAAGCATAAGATATGACCTTACCATTTTGCATCAACACACAACCTAAACCAACCCTGGGAGCATCACAATACAACCCGAATCCCTCAAGCTCATCCAGTAGAGACAATATAGGAGCGGACACAAGCTTTTCTTTCAATCTTTGGAAGCTCCTCTCACATTCATTGGTCCACACAAACTTAACCTCCTTTTGAGTCAATTTTTTCATAGGGGAAGCAATAGAAGAGAATCCATTCACAAATCTCCGATAGTAACCCGATAGGCCGAAGAAGCTCCTAATATCCGATGGGGTCAATTGTCTAGGCCAATTTCCAATCACATCGGTCTTCTTTGGATCCACCTTAATACCATCCTCCGATACCACATGTCCTAGGAAGGCAACAACCCTCAACCAAAATTCACACTTTTCATATTTAGCATACAATTTCTCCTCCCTCAATCTTTACAAAACAATTTTCAATGGCCCATGTACTTTTCCCTACTATGCGAATAGATCAAAATATTATCAATGAAAACCACAACAAAGGAATCAAGGTAGGGCTTGAAGACCCTATTCGTAAGGTCCATGAAGATAGTCGGTGCATTAGTCAACCTAAACGACATCACAATAAACTCATAATGCGCATACCTAGTCCGGAAGGCCGTCTTGGGAATATCACTCTCCCTCACTTTCACTTGATAACCTAGACCGAAGATCAATCTTAGAGAAATGGCTAGCCCCTTGCAATTGGTCAAACCAATCATCAATTATTTGAAGAGGATACCTATTCTTGATGGTGACCCTATTGAGTTGTCGGTAGTCAATACATATCCTAAGGGACCCATCTTTCTTTTTTCACAAATAACACCCAGGCACCCTAAGGTGATTGGCTAGGCTAATAAATCCCTTCTCCAACAAGTCCCTCAGTTGTTCCTTCAATTCCTTCAACTTCGTCGGGGCCATATGTTAAGGGGGAATAGAAATAGGTTGAGTATCGAGGAGGAGGTCAATACCAAAGTCTATTTCCCTTTCAGGAGGAATACTGGGAAGGTCATTTGCGAAGACATCAAGAAAATGATTTACAGCCAGAAAGACTCTATGGGAAGGACCTTATACTCCACATCCCTAAGCCTCACAAGATGGTAAAGACACCCCTTAGAGATCAACTTACGGGCTTCAATGCAAGAGACGAACCTACCCTTGACCATCACATCTTGACTTTCCCATTCAAGGACGGGTTCATTTGGAAATTGAAATTTTACCCTACGGGTTCTAAAATCAATAGAAGCATAATAGGCATGCAACCAATACATCCCAAGAATGATATTAAAATCAACCATGTCTAACTTAACACGATCACGAGGCAACACTTTATGCAAGACGCAAATAGGATAACTCTATAAATATTTCTACCAACAATAGATGCACCAATAGGATTAGACACTTCATGTGCCTCATGCAACTTGAGGTCAACATGGAATGTTTTGACAATAAAGGGGTGACAAAAGAAAGAGTGGCACCCGGATCAATTAGTGCATATACATCAAAGTCAAAGATTTTCAACATATCGGTAACAACGTCGGGATCTTAGAAACCCCTTTCCTTGTATACAAAGAATAACACAAATTGTGCCTTTTGGTACCATCTTATCGGCCACCTCTCCACAAAGGGACTTCATTAGAACCTTGTGGACGCACCTCCTTACCCTTGTAGCGATACCGAGTGCATTCAAACTTTTTGTGGCTCATCTCCCCATAACTAAAACAAGTATTAGTGTTCCTCAAACATGGGCCACTATGACCCCTCCCTCACTTTGGACACCCAATAATAGGAGCCACACCACCAACACCTTGAGGCCTTGGGAAATCATTAGCAAAGCCCACCTTGGAAGCATGAAAAGACCCTTGGCCATGGTGGGATCGTGCACCCCTTTGGAACAAACCCTCAAAACGAGCCCTCTTGGCCTCATAACTCCTTCTTTTCCTTAATATCTCCTCCTCCATTTTCTGGGCATAGGTCATAAATCAAGACAAGTCCATGTCACTAATTAGCATGGCGAACTGACATTCTTCATTCACCAAGTCGGAAACCCCCATCACAAACTTATTCATCCTAGATCTATGATCGGCCACCAAATGAGGAGCATACTTTGAAAGTTGATTGAACTTAAGGGCATACTCCCTCAAAATCATGGAACCTTGCTTCAAATTGATAAACTCCACCAATTTAGCCTCCCTAAGCTCAAGAGGGAAGAAGCGATTAAGGAAAGCCATTTTGAACATCTCCTAAAGCACCAAATTACCATTTCCCTTCCCCCCTTCCATTGGTCATACCATATTTGAGATACCCCTTTGAATTGGTATGCCACCAACTTTGCCTTTTGATTCGGCCTAACACCCATGATAGTCAAAATCTTGTTGACCTCATCAATGAACTCTAGTGGATCTTCATCTACCTTTGACCTATAAAACACCGGAGGATTCATCCTCATGAAGTCCCTTACCCTAGCTCCCCGGGTAGTAGCATGAGGAACTTGGGCCCCTTGGTAGACTTGATTAGCTGCAACTTTGGCAAGCATGGTGAGAGCATCCTGGAGCTCACCATTGGTAGGTTGCTCCTCGAGACTTTGGGCCCTTCTTCCTTGTGTTAGGCATGATCTGACATAGAAAAGAACAATCATTAGGGGGGAAAACTTATCACAACTCTATACCACGACTTAGAACATGAAGAAAGGAAACAATTCCTAAAATGTCTCAAAGCCTCCTTCTCATAGTTGTGGTGCTCAACACAACCATTACTAAGACTCTCATTGAAGTGGTGTGTTAGACTCCGGGGATCTAACAACCTAGTGCTCTAATACCAAGTTTGTCATGACCCAAGCCTAGGGCCTACATGTCACATGACGAATGGGAAACTCGAAGAAACCCCAAACAAGCCTCTTATTTTATCATTACACGTCGTTGGTCGCGGAAGCATTTAAATGACATACGAAAGTAGAAATAGGGCAATGGGACTAAAGGGAAAGCTTACATAACATCATAATCAAGAGACAAAAGAGTCAAAGCTCATACCATAGATACATAGCATGTCCAACAACACCTCTACTACATAGATAGGGCGGGGGCCAAGACAAAGGAACTGAGCTCACCCTCATAGATAAAGTAAATAATAAAGAAGAGTGTCTCAATATATAATAAGAGAAACTCATACTAAGGTCCCCGAAGTAGAGGACTCACCAACTAGCTTGAGTAGTACCGAACTATCCACGTGGATAAAAAGGATGATCAACTTGTGAACCAGCTCCTACATGGTGATATCATGTAGGCAAGAGTGTGTGTTAATATGTTTGAATGTACTAAGTATGTAAGATGCAATGCAATAAGAGATAAGTGACATAATTGATATGCGTAATTAAAGTAATTAACTAACATATAACAAGATGACATACATGTGTGATACTTGTAGTAAAGGAATGCTTTATATATTATGACACAAGTGTGAAAATGGACCGCGCTATGGTGGATTGTTGCACACTACCACCCATGGTGATTGAGGTATAAACTCCTCAATAGGTTACCAAGGTACAAACCCCTTGATGGGTTGGAGGATGGTTACACCTTACCTCCCATGGTGCCAAGGTAAGAACCCTTGACAAGTTAGAGGGATGTTTACAGACTACCTCCTATGGTGCCAAGGTATAAACCCCTTGGAAGGTTAAAGGATGGTCACACCCTACCTCCCATGGTGATTAAGGCTTACCCCTCAATTGGCTATGGTTAATTCAACACTATATAGAGAAATACCATATACATACTTTCCTTCTATCGTCATTATAACATTATGCAATACTCTTTTTTCATAATCATAACATTAGTCATAACATAAGACTTGCATTGAGCCTTTAATTCCTCAATAAATCGTAGCCTGACATTTTATCAAACGCTTGACGGGTGTGTAGTGCCAATGTAAAAACATGCAATTCTAGAGTGAAATCATGCAAAATAATCCATTGTAAAACCATTAATCAACACCTTGTAACAACCTTAAGCAATATGCTTCAAAACCCCTTCTCAAATCTTACAATAGATCCAAGATTTTTAGCTCAAAACATAGCAAAACAGTCACAAATTCATATAGCTTTAACATAGTTCATAGATATGTTCATACTATTAAACCCATTTGTAAAGTCAACTTCAAATCATTCAAATTGGAAAAAAGAAGGTTAGGGCACCATGGGTGAAAGGTCCCAATGGTTGAAACCCACATTCCTTAGCTTTGGAGAAACTCTTGATGAAGATTAAAAATGGAGACTTGAATCTTGAAGGAAATCCTTAGTTCCGAATAAGGGTTTGAGACTTGAATTTAGGAGTGAAAATTTTTTCTAAGTATTTGATTGAGTATTTGAGGAATGTTTAGGATGATATGAGGGTGAAAAATGGTTAAGTATTTTACGTTTGGGGACACTAAGGCCCAAGACTTCAAAGTCTTAGACCGCAAGGAAAATAACTGGACAGAAAAATACAAATGTCCACGTCGCCACCAAGATGTGAAAAATGAATTCCCTTCATCTGCACTCCCTTGGCGCGTTGCGCCAGGAGTGCGAAAAGCTCGCAGGAAATTGCCACTTGGAAAATTGAAATTGCTAATCATTTGCTATAAAATTGAGGTTAGACCCTTCTCCCCCTAATTTGATCCCCTGAACAAGAATATGAAGTTGAATTTTTAATATCACGCACGAATTTTTAGATATATGGAAATTACAATTCCATGTACTTCCAAGGCACATTTTCGGTCACTTTGAGGTCGTTTCACAATTGATGGGCTTGGTACCTCAGTCACCAAGGTGGTATGGTGCGAAGATCCACCAATATGATAATGGTCTCTTATTACACATGTATTATGTTCTATGTAAGCATGTTTTACTTAAACATTGATCATACATGACATATTGTTACTATGCTATCTATTTCATATGTCCACGCATTTTGACAAGGATACCTATATCTATTGGCATTGCATCCTGAATACTTAGTACATTCAAATGTACTAATGTATACTCTATCCTACATGATATTACCATGTAGGAACCGGAGCACTGCTTGATCAACCTCTTCCTCCACGTGGCTAGTACGACATCCATCAAGCTAGTTGGTGAGTCCTCCATTGCGGGGACATTGGCCTATGTTCTTATGTTGTGTATCAATACTATCTTTATTTACTATCTACTTTGACTAAGTGGGTGAGCTCGGTTTCTTCGTCCTGGACCCCGCTATTATCTATGAAGTAGAGGTGTTGTTGGACATGTTATGTATCTATGCTATGAGCCTTGACTCTCTTGTTTCTTGATGTTTATGATATGAAAGTTTCCCCTTAGTCCCTTTGCCCTTGATTCTAATGTTTTATGTCATTTTCTTGCTTCTTCAACCAAGGATGTGTAATGATATGTTAAGAGGCTTGCCTGGGTTCCCTTCGGGTACCCCATGTGTCGTGTCACATCTAGGCCCTAGGGTTGGGTCGTGACAACAAACCTATCAACATGGTTATCAAGGTAGAAACCCCTAGACATTGTTGCATGGGCCTACCACCTCCCAAGTGAGGCGATCAAACATCCCTCAACACGGTTGCACAGGCCTACCACCTCCCGAGTGAGGCGATTGAGGTACAAACCCCTCAACAAGGTCAACCGGGCCTACAATCTCCCGAGTGAGGCTTGGTCAATCCCCAACACTATAGACGTAATTTCATATACATACATTCCTTTCATCATCATATAGTCATTAAACTCATAAGACATACATTAGACCTTCAATTCCTTAAGAAACCATAACCAGACATTTTATCAAATACTTGGCGGGTGGTAGTGCTAGTGTAAAACCATGCAATTCAAGAGTGGATTCATGCTAGAAAATTCAATGTAAAACCATCAACAGATACTAGGTAACACCCTCAAACAATATACATCAAAATGCTTAATCAAATCTCACAATAGATCTTAGATTTATAGCTCAAAACATGCTAAAACAACCACAATTTCATTAAACCCCAACATAGTGTGCAATGAAATTCATAACAAGTAATACACATGAGTAAATCAACTTCAAATCATGCAATTTAGGTAAAATGGAAGCTTGGGAACCATGTGTGGAAGGACCCAATGATTGAAACCCACATAACTTAGCTTTGGAGAATTCTTAATGAAGATTAGAAATGGAGCCTTGAAGCTTGAGTGAAATCTTTAAGATCCAGAAGAGATCTGGACACTTGAATTTTGAGGTGAAATATTGTCTAAGTTTTTGAGACAGTATTTGGGAATGTCTTGAATGATATGAATGCGAAATATGGCTAAGTATAGGCATTTTCACGCATAGGAACACTTAAGACCCAAGACCCAAAAGCCTTTGACCGAGATAAAAATCACTGGCGAAAAAATGCATAAGTCCGCGTCTAGTCCGCAACGTGGACTTGTGGCAGAGCCAAACTTTACACAGGTCTGCGACGGCTGTGCGTCACAGTACCGTCGTGGATCAATTCTACAAATCAAAATTTTGGGAAAATGAAATTGTGATTCGTTTGCTCAAAAATTGAGGTTAGACCCATCTCCCACACAATTTGACCGCCTGAACAAGAATATGAAGTCGAATTTTTGAAATAATGCCCGAAATTTGAGATATACAGATATTACATTTTGCGGGCACTTCCAAGGCACATTTTCGGGCACTTTTTGGGGTCGTTTCAATTTCTCCCCCATGGGAACATTCATCCCCCAAGGTCAAAGAAAGGTATGAGAGACATAAACAAGACAATTTCAGCCCACGTAAGGATGCAACAACGCACTTAAACATCATGTCAAAAATCTCAACATAAATGTAAAATCATCATGAAATCGTCAATCTGAACATGAATGCATATAAATGTCATGGGCTGAACTTAGAATTGAAATCACGTAGGGGACTTAGAGTTAGTACCTTAGACTTGAACAAAATGTAAAAGATAAGGATATTGCTTTTGCATGTTCGCTTCAGCCTCCCATATAGCACTTTCGACTTGTTGATTCCTCCAAAGGACCTTAACGGAAGCAACGTCCTTGTTCCTTAGCCTCCTCACCTTCATATGAAAGATCTCTACTGGAACCTTCTCATAAGTCAATTTTTCTTCACAACATCAAGAGGCACAATAGCATTAGAGTCTCCCACACATTTCCTCGACATGGATACATGAAAGACTGGATGAACCAAATTCATCTCACTACGCAATTCCAACTCATAAGCTACCTTGCCAATCCTCCTCATTACCCTATAAGGAGAAACTTATCTTGGGCTTAACTTCTTACCAAAAAGAACCACACTCTTCATGGGTGAAACCTTCATGTAGACCCAATCACCAACTTTAAATTCAAGGTCTCTCCTCACATCGGCATAGGATTTTTGGTGACTTTGGGCCATCTTCAACCCTTCTCTAATTATCCTAACCTTCTCAAGAGCCTCCATAACCAGATCTAGACTCATCAAGTCCACCTCTCCTACCTAAACCACTCAACCGATGATCTACAACGCCTACCATAGAAGGCATCAAAAGCATCCATACCAATTCTAGAATGATTGTTATTGATATATGCAAATGCAATCAATGAGGAAGAAGATTATCTTAACTACCCCTCAACTCCAATACAAAAGCCCTTAGTATATCCTCAATAGTTTGGACAATTCTTTTGGCTTGGCCATCCATTTCAGTGTGAAAGGCCATACTAAGCTTAACCTTTGTACCAAGACCCCTTTGAAAGGAATTCCAAAAATGTGAAGTAAATTGAACACTACGATCTATTACGCTGGACAAGGGAACCCCTTGCAACCTCACCAAGTCATGAATGTATAACCTAGCATAATCTTCAGCCGCACATGTGGTCTTAACTTGTAGAAAGTGAGCCGATGTTTTCATTCTATCAACCACAACCCAAATTGAATCAAAACCCTTTCTAGTCTTTGGCAACCCAACCACAACTTCCATATTAATTTCTTCCCACTTTCAAGTAGGAATCTCTATATCTTGGGCTAGGCCACCCGGCCTTTGGTGTTCAGCTTTGACCAGTTGGCAACTATGACAACTAGATACAAATTTGGAATGTCCCTCTTCACGCCTCCCTACCAATACAAACCATTCAATCTCTACACATCTTTGTAGAACTAGGGTGAGTAGAATAGGAAGAATTATGAGCCTCATCTCAAACCAACCTCTTCAAGTCAGCAACATTAGGCACACATAATCTACCTTGGTACCTAAGTGCACCATCTCCCCCATGGGTGAAAACCTCCACCTTATCATCTCTCACCAAGGTTTTCAACTCTAACAAGGCGGTGTCAAGATCTTGCTTTGCCTTTACCTCCTTAACCAATGATGATTTAA
>JAPFFP010045053.1:0-11916 GCA_026153255.1 Solanum medicagineum | reverse complement strand
AATGAATGTCTTGTCTGCGTTTGCATATTTCTTAATTTGGATAGCACTTTTTTCATGTGACTTATTTAATTTTATATATTATTTATTTAATACCGTTTAAAGCAAAATCATTTCTTTAATGTCTTTACTCTCTCTTTGGTTTTCTCTTTCTTCAATAGAAAGGAGAGGGGTCAATTTTCTTGTAGAGTTGTATGCACAAAAGATGCATGTACGGTTGTTCAATTCTATCTTTTTTATAGTCTTTATCTTTCTTTTCTCTTTGTTTTATCATACAAAATAGGAGAAACTTTTATTTTGTTATATCATCAGGGTAATTATGCATGAACCTTTTAGTGGTTCTTATATGGCACAAGTAGGCGAATTTGTCATGGAAGTGGGAGAAGTGCTAAAACTCCATGGAACCTTCACAAGGATTTATGTAGAAAAAACTAGCAAACCCTTCTGGGTTATATCCAAAGATATGGAAAGAGATGCTTTTATGTTAGCATTTGAAGCCCAAAATTATTGAATTGTTGATTATTTAGCGGTTGATGGAAGAAAAAAAGCAAATGAAATGTATGCAAATTACGCAAAGCTGTTATGATTTGCAATTTTATCTTCGAATTAAATATTCTATTAAATAGATCAAAAATAGAGTCTAGCTACAAGACTCACTATCTCAAGTGTAACACCCCAAAATAGCCCAACTCTGAAAGTGAGGAAGTTCAAGAAAAGATAATTCAGCTATGCAAAAGTTAGATTTTTACAGATGGCATCTACGGTCCATAGATGCATCTATGGATCCAAGATGGATCCGTGGAATCCAACTCCTAAAACTCAAATCCATGAACCTAATTTTTATCATCATGTCTCTATGACCTTAAGTACAAACTACGGACCGAAGAAGGTCCTATAAAAACTAAGGCCTAAGACCCCAAAATCTTACTACTTTTTCCATGAGCAAACATGACAGACCGTAGAATATTTTATGGTTTATAGATGTCGACTATACATTGAAAGTCCTGCTACCCCAAAGTCGTAGTACATTTTCTGTGACCTAATAGTATGAACCATAGAAAGATCTATAATACATAAAAAAAATTTGTAGATCCAGAGTTTAGAGACCCAGAAATTCAACTTGATTTCAACAAGAAACTTCAATAGCCCATAGATATTTCTTTTAAATCACTTTGGTAAATTTTAATGAAAGGTACTTTTATCTTTTCCACCCATATCCAATTAAAACACTGGTACTTTTGGGACTAATAAAGGTTTTTTTATCAGCATCCTACGTTGCTTTTACCCCATCTACTCTTAAATATTTTGAGAGCAAGGATTGAAAAGGAGAAAAGCTAGGGTTCAAGCATTCTAACCAAGTTGTTTGAGTTTCAACTAAAACATCTATCTTTCAGGTATGCAAGGATATTCATAGGATTATATTGTGTTCGTCCACATGCTCTAGATCCAAATTCTATTACTAAAGTCTCCAAGTTAAGTTATAGTCCTAATTTCCTTTGAATTTCAAATGAGTTAATCCTCTTTAGGTTGAGTTCCATGTCTATGTATTGAGATTATAATTGTTTCTATATTGAGAGTTGTTGAAGTTAGTGTTCATGCTTACTTTTACAGGAACCCTACTTGAATTGAAATTCAATGTCTTATACTACACATTATTTTTCGTTAATGATGGTGATTTTTCATGCATTGTGCAAAGTGTGACTTTTAGGGTGATGAGAGTCCCAAATGCTTATATATTTTTTCAAGTTATGAGTTTGATAAATTTTAATATTTTATGTATGATCTTCTAAAGTGTAAATGAGCTAGAGTTTCATGATAAATTTGATGGTTCTGAATGAAAGATTATGAAGAGTTGTGAGGAGTTTGAGCTTTTATGAGTAAAGTTCAATGAGATTAAATGAGATGATTTTTTTTGAGTAATTAAATTCATTATATATGAGCATAATGAGTTATCTTGGAGTGGTATTGAACACTGATTCGTTAAAGAGGTTAAACAACTCAAACCCCATAAACTATATAGCCGTCGTAGGATAGGATTATGTCGTTGGTTCGAGCAACTCCTCACTTATTCCAAACGAGCATTTTTTGAAAGTTATATATCTACTCACGTTACGTCCCTTACTTTGACAAGATATTAGATTATTGTGGAAACAACAACAACTCGTTCAATAACTCATAGTTGATGGTTGCTTGTTAGGAAAACTCCCCAAAGAATAAATACTATTATTTACTGAGTTGCGGTTATCTATTATACTTGAAATGCCTTATTTTGTTCATAAATAACATGCTTTATCGATATTGAGTTATTTCAGTATTCATACATTGGATATTTCTTAGTATGTTTCCATTAAGTCATTTTACATTCTATACATTCTACATAATAATTTCATTTGACGTTGTATCTTTTCATGATGTAGATACAGGTATTAGGGATCCTCAACAGGATCAGACCCCTTCCAACTTTGTGTGACACCCCATAAATTTATCCTCATAAGTACCTATGTTTCAAGCCTCACACTTGTATGTGGGTTGTGTATTAGGGTCATAAGAGACCAATAGTACTTGGTCGGATTCAAAACTTTACTATAAAATGATTTTCTAGCCTTAGATTATGCAAGGGTCAACTTTAAATAACCATAACTCTTCACACAAAAATAATTATAAGTCCCATGGTTTAACAAATAAAGCTCTTTGAGTTAGCTTTCCAACGCAACTAGTTTTACCGCATTTGGTGTTCGGAGTCAAAAGTTATGGACGTTTTACTGAGGGTTGCCAGTGCAGAGTTGCACTACAAGAACTAGTTACCGATCATAATTCCGAGTACACCTGTATCAGTATCTTGTGAAAAAAGTCAGTAAACACCAATTTTCAGCCCTAGACATTACGGACTGCTCTACGGGTCATAGAACCCTCTACAGGTCGTAACAGAAGTCTCGTAGAAAGTTGTAGAGACCCCAAAAATTGTCCAAAAGACTACGAAAGGTCCCCTACGAGTCGTACAAGCTTCCATGGGTTGTAGAGGGTCTCTTAGCAGACCCTACCGGTGATTTTAAAACGACGTATTTTTGACCTTTCTCACCTTTTTAAGCCTAAATATGTCAGTTTTCACCTAATTAAACCCCTATAATATACTAATTCATATCATTAACTTCAAAACCTTCCAAGAACTCAAAATGTAGATTCAAGAGGCCAAGCTAGGCTTTCAAGAATTCTCTTCAACTCTTCCAAGAAACTAATTTCTCGGGTATGTAAGGCCCTATAAAAGTTATCCTAATCTTATTTTGGTATCTATAACCATCAAATTCTACCAAAGATCATAACTATAAGTTGAGATTAAAGTTTCCTCCATTACTAGTTAATTTTATCAAAATACTTGTTCATGATAAAAATCATGTCTTTTACTAATTTTAGCATTATGTTAAGCTATTGAAACCTGATTTACAATTACTGTTGTATTAATGAGAACCCTTTATTTATTTCACGTAAAGCTATAATGTTCATAGTTTGAGTTAAGCTTAAGGAGTACTTAAAGCTTTGTATTTGCAAGATATTTGGGTAATACAATTGGGTTTTTTAGACACTTCTAATGATACTATATTCAGTCACAGAATAGAGACAAGTTGAGAAAAGTTTAAGAAAAGCTAAGTTGGGCTAAGTCCCAAAAGATCAAAGAGACATTTTGAGAACCTTACTCTTCATCTATGAGCATTATAAAAGCTATTTTGGGAGAAGTATTGAGCACCGATATGAGTGAGAGTAATAATAACTTAAACTCATAAAATAACGTATCCACCGTAGGATAGGATTGTACCAAGAGTACAAATCCTTATTGCCATTGAGATGGCCCAGTCTTGTGATGGATCCACTCCCCTAGTTTTCGTTCTTTACCCCGGAAAGTATGGGACAACTTTGGCAGCATGGGCAAGACGTTGTATCATCACAAAGCTTATAGTTGTGGTTATCAGTTAGAGAAACTCTCTATGTTAAAGCAAGCTAGTTTTTACATACAGACTTTCAGCATATGTTCTATTTCAGCAGTATTGCATTTATTACTTATGCTACTTTATTTTGAGATATGTTTTAGTTACTTTGAGCATTGTACCTTATCTTGAGTTTCCATTGTAGTGATTTTACATACCGTACATTCCAAATATTGATGTCCTTAGGACCTACTTCATTTATTATGCAGACGCAGGTGACATAGTCCTTCAGCAGACATTCCGTTGAGGACCAGATAACTGTCCAGCTATTGGTGAGGCCTGTTCTCAGCCAGAGGCTTTGAAGTCATTATCTATGTTCTTATTTAGTATTTTTTTCAATTGTGGCTACTGTGGGCCTGTCCCAGTGGTTGTTTCAGATTATCCTAATTAGAGGTCCTAGAGACTATATGACAGGTGTTTCAGATCTCCTTTTCAGTTATTATTGAGACGATTTTACTATTCAATTATTCAGATATTTGAGTACTCTTAAGTCATTATACTTAGCCTTTTGCTTTATCATCTAAGTCTTCCGCTGAGTAAAGTAGCCAGACCAAGTGGTTCACTTGGGGCCAGAAATGGTTCTGGGTGCTGGCCATGCCTAGGGTGTAAACTCGGGGCGTGACAAACTTGGTATCAGAGCTAGGTTCAAGAGTCCTAGGGAGTCTATGGAACTATGTCTAGTAGAGTCCATATTATTGGTGTAAAGCGCGTCACATCAACAATAAGGAGGCTACAGGGGCATTAAGAAGTGTCACTATAAGTTATTATTCCCTTTCGTGCTTCAGAGTTTACCTCTATTAAGTCCCTTCAAACTCGTGCGTTCAAGCCTTGTTTTTCAGATTATGCCTCCACGTAGAGCCACCGGACCATCCAAAGGTAGAGGATGCCTAGCATGGGAGAATGCAAACCATCCTTAGCCAATTCCTAAAGGACCTATAGGCCCAGCTATCCCTGCCGAGCAGCCACCGCAAGCGGACATCTCTAATGCTAAGCTCCACTAGGCCATCTAGACTTTGGCATAGACAGTCACTACCCATGGAGGTCGGCAGGTAGATGGCAAGAATTATGGTTCAGATACCACCATGGTTCGTGAATTTCTAAGGATGAACCCACTTGAATTCAAGGGGTATAATGTCAAGGAGGATCCTAAGAACTTTATTGAGGAGCTCTAGAAAGTATTCCAGGTTATATATACAGGTGATGTTGAGAGGGTTGAGTAGGCTGCCTACCAGCTTAAGGGAGTAATTAGACTCTGGTTTGATCAGTGGAAGGGAGGTAGAGCAGAAGGGGCGCCAGCTTTGAGTTGGGCAGTGTTCGAGGAGGCCTTTCTAGGACAGAACTTTCCTAGACAGTTGATGCAGGCTAAAGTGAGGGAGTTTATGAACCTGAAGCAAGAAGCTATGAGTGTGCGAGAATACAACCATAAATTCACTCAGTTGTCCCGTTATGCTCCACTTATGGTGGTGGACATGCATATTAGGATGAATCTATTTATGTCAGGGCTCTCTCGGATGACTAAGAGAGAGGGCAGAAATGCTATGCTAATTAGGGATATGGACATAGCTTGCTTGATGACTTATGTGCAGTAAGTAGAGTAAGGAGAAAATGTAGGATAGGGAGGAGTTCAGGAGCAAAAGGGCTAGACATCAGGCCAAGAGACAGGCAACAAGGGGAGCTGTAAATGCCAATCATTCAACCTTTCAGCTCGGGACATCTGGACCAGCACCTTCATCTGCTAGTGCACTTGCACATAGGGTCGAGAATGAGCAGGGATCATAGAATCACAGGTTTCAGGGCAACCAGTCACAGGGGACCATAGCTCAAGGATCGACTCGTTATCCTGTTTGTGGTAAGTGTGGCAGGTCTCATTCAGGAGAGTTCCATGTGGGCACAAATGGTTGTTTAGATGTGGTCGGGGGGCAGTTTTTGAAGGATTGTCCTATGAGGAGGCAAAAGAACAGGGATAATAAGTCTCAGTCCATTTCTTCAGTACCACAAGGTAGGCCAGCTTAGAGAGGTGCTATGTAAGGTATAGGTGGAGTGACAAACCATCTGTATGCCATGGCCACTAGACAGGAGCAGGAGAACTCACCAGATATGGTTACAGGTATGCTCAAAGTTTTTACATATGATGTTTGTGCATTATTAGACGCAGGTGCCACATTATCATTTGTGACTCCCTATGTAGCCACGAAGATTAGGATCAGTCCAGAGTGTCTTCTTGAACCTTTTAGTTTTTCCACTCCTACTAGAGATTCTGTTATAGGTCAAAGAATCTATAGGGGTTGTCCAGTGTCATTTTACTATAAAGATATCTTAGATGACTTAGTTGAGTTAGACATGGTTGATTTTGATGTCATTGTATTCATGGACTGGCTTCACGTTTGCTATGCATCCATAGAGTACAGAACCAGAATGGTCAAGTTGTAGTTTCCTAATGAGCCAGTCTTAGAGTGGAGAGGTAGCTCAGTTTTTCCTAAGGGTAAATTTGTTTCATATCTCAAAGCCAGAAAGTTAATTTCCAAAGGGTGCATATATTATCTAGTTAGAGTGAAAGATTCTCGTGCCGAGGCACCATCTCTCTAGTGTGTTCCAATTGTGAATGAGTTCGCATAAGTCTTTCCTGATGATCTACCAACCCTGCTGAGAGAGAGATAGACTTTAGGATAGATACCCTCCCAGATACTCAGTGCATATCTATTCCTCTGTACAGTATGTTTTCTTCAAAACTAAAAGAGTTCAAAATACAGTTGAAAGACCTCCTTGATAAGGGTTCCATTAGACCAAGCGTCTCACCTTGGGGTGCTCCAGTTCTTTTTATGCGAAAAAGGACAGTTCTCTTAGAATGTGCATAGATTACCAACAGTTAAATAAGGTCACCTAAAGAATAAGTATTCTCTTCCCAGAATTGATGACCTATTTGAGTATCTCCAGGGTGCTACTTGGTTTTCCTAAAATAGACCTCAGATATGGGTACCATCACCTTAAAGTTAGAGAAAGTTACATCCCTAAGACAGCTTTCAGAACCCATTATGGTCATTATGTATCTTGGTCATGTCATTTGGACTGACAAATGCACTAACGGCCTATATAGATGTCATGAATAGGGTGTTGAGGCCATACATTGATATGTTCATCATTGTATTCATAGATGACATTCTAATCTATTCTCGCAATGAGGAGGAGCATGCTGACCATTTTAGAATTATCCTTCAGACCCTTAAGGACCAATAGTTGTATGCCAAATTTTCCAAATGTGAGTTTTGGTTAGTATCCGTGGCATTTTTGCATCATATATTTTCAGGCAAAGGCATCCAAGTTGATTTCCAAAAGATTGAAGCAGTAAAGAATTGACCGAGGCCGACAACTCCAACAGAGATAAGGAGTTTCTTGAGTTTGGCATGTTACTACAGATGTCTTGTAGAGGGGTTTTCTTCTATCTCAGCTCCCTTGACTAAGTTAACTCACAAAAGGGTGAAGTTCATATGGTCAGAAACTAGTGAGAAGAGCTTCCAAGAGTTGAAAACTAGGTTGACTACAACATGGTCTTATACCTACCTATGGGAGCGGATGGCTTTGTTGTGTATTATGATGCTTCCAGAGTTGGGTTGGGATGTGTATTAATGCAGAGAGGCAAGGTGATAGCATATGCCTCCAGACAGCTTAAGACTCATGAGAAGAACTACCCAACTCATGATCTTGAGCTTGCTGCTGTGGTGTTTGTCCCAAGATCTGGAGACACTATCTTTACGGTGGGCATGTAGATGTATTTAGAGACCATAAAAGCTTGCAGTATGTATTCAGCCAGAAGGAGCTAAACTTGAGGCAGAGGAGATGTTGGAGCTGTTGAAGATTATGACATAAGTATTCCCTATCAACCAGGAAAAGCTATTGTAGTTGCTGGTGCTCTTAGCAGGTTGACTGTGGGGAGCACTACATACATTGAGGATGGAAAAAAAGAACTAGCTAAGGAAGTGCACAGGCTAGAACGTTTGGGGATACAGACTGAAGATTTTGATGAGGGTGGTGCCATTATAAAAAATAAGGCAAAGTCATCCTTGGTGGTGGAGGTGAAAGAAAAGTAAGACCGGGATCCTATCTTCCTTCAATTGAAAGAAGATGTTCAGAAGCAAAAAGTGTTAGTGTTTGCCAAAGCGGGAGATGAAGTCCAGAAATACCAAGGCAGATTGTGTGTACCAAGTGTTGATGGCCTTAGAGACACGATTCTAGATGAGGCTCATAATGCAAGATACTCTAGTCACCTAGGTGCAACAAGAATGTATAGAGATTTACGAGAGGTTTATTGGTGGGGTCACATGAAGAAGGACATTACAGAGTCCGTGTCCAGATGCCTAAATTGCCAGCAAGTTAAGGTGGAGCACTAAAGGCCTTGTGGGGTGGCCCAGAATATTGAAATTCCGGAGTGGAAGTAGGAGATGATTATCATGGACTTCATAACAGGCTTACCTTGATATTGTAGACATCATGACTTGATATGGGTAATAGTAGACCGAATGACCAAGTCATCTCACTTTGTACCTGTCGAGATGACTGATACAACATAGTACTATGCCACACTTTACATTAAGGAGATCGTTAGACTAGATGATGAATTAGTAACTGCTTACAATTTCCAAAAAAATACCAATTGTGTCGAACTTTCAATTGCATGGGGTCCCTATGTCCATCATTTTAGATAGAGGATCCCAATTTATAGAACAATTTTGGAAGTTCTTTTAGAAAGGTCTTGGTACGAAGGTGAATCTTAGTACAACCTTCCATCCCCAGATAGACAGGCAAGTAGAGCGGACCATACAGACTCTTTAGGATATGTTGAGGACATGCCTTATAGATTTTGAAGGAAACTAGGATGATCACTTACCCTTGATTGAGTTTTCATATAACAACAACTTCCAGGCTAGCATACAAATGGCACCATATGAGGCCCTTTATGGGAGGAGGTGCAGATATCCTATTGGGTGGTTTGAAGTTAGTAAGGAAGGATTGATGGGACCTGATTTAGTCCACAGAAGTCTTATACTAATGTTAGGAGGATTGATTTGGAATTTGAGGTAGGTGACTGGGTGTACTTAAAAGTGTCACTGATGAAGGAAGTTATGAGATTCAAAAAAAAGGAAAGCTCAGTCCACGATATATTGGCCCATACCAGATTATGAGGAGGATTGGTAATGTGGCATAGGAGTTGGAATTGCCACTAGAGTTAGCTGTTATTCATCCAGTATTCCACATTTTTATGCTTAAGAAGTCTTTGGGAGATCCCACAATAGCTATGCCTTTAGAGGGCATTGGAGTCAAAGACAGCTTGACATATGAAGATATCCCAGTTCAGATACTAGATCGACAAGTGAGTAAGTTGAGAACCAAGGAGATTGCCTCTGTTAAAGTATTGTGGAGGAACCAGTACGTCGAGGAAACCACTTGGGAAGCTGAGGCGAATATGAAAGCTAGGTATCCTCACCTATTTGTGCCTTCCAATGACGAGCTTGAAGGTAATATTCCTTATCCCTATTGTTGAGTTGAGATACATCTACGAATTTGAGTAATAAGATATCTAGTAGTCCAGGAGTAGCAAGCATGCGTATATTTCCCTGGTTTCACCTTCATTCGAGGATGAATGATCCTAAGGGAGAGATATTGTGACACCCCATAAATCTATCCTCATAAGTACCTATGTTTCAAGCCTCACTCTTGTATGTGGGAAGTGTATTAGGGTCATAAGAGACTTCTAGTATTTACTCGGATTCAAAACTTTCCTATAAAATGAGTTTCTAGCATTAGATTATACAAGGGTTAGTGTTAAATGACCATTACTCTTAGCACACAAAGAACTAGAAGTACCATTATATACCAAATGAAAGCACTTTGAGTTATCTTTCCAACACAACAAGTTTCACCTCATTTGGTGTTCAGAGTCAAATGTTATGGACGTTATACTGAGGACTGCCAGTGCGGAGTTGCTCCACAAGACACAATTACGGTTCTAATTCAGAGTACATTGATGCACTGTCAAAATACATTACATTTGATGCCTGAAACAAGCAATTTTGCAGGTTCTTAACGCGACTTTTTATGGTTTTTATATGTTTTTGTGTTGTTCTTGTAGAAAATATAGTTCAACATGATTTTGGGAGAAAATTGCAGATTTTGCTGAAATACAAGACATACAAGCCACCCTACGAGTCGTAGCCTAATCTGTGAGTCGTATGGTGCCCTCGTAGAAAGAAGACAGAGCTCCAACTGAGTAGGTTAACGAGCCAGATCAAACTGTGGGTTCGTCAGATGGTCTAAGAGTCAGAGGAGAGTGCCAAGGCATACACTTATGAGATGGTAGATCAGAAAGTTAGAACAGTGGATGCCAGAGTAAATGCCTTTGAGGATATAGTGAAGAAGAGACTTGAAGATGCACGGCCTGCTGGCATAATTGCTACGAAGGATGTGTTTGCCAGGTTCAAGGCTGACCTGTTGAAGATGTTAGCTGCTTCGATAGCAGCCTTGGAGGAGGCACCAGTGGGTGATGATGTGTTTGAATTATTCGACGACCACCCGCATGCCTATGAGAAGAGGCCCCTCGAAAGTGATGATGTAGCCGTGAGCTCGAAGTGACCCAGGGCTGATGATGCGGTTGCAACACTAGAGGTAACGATCACTGATGTAGTGGTGCAGGAGTCATTAGCTATGGCGGCCATAAGGAGAGACGGGGAGCAGCAGATAGAACAGCCAGGAACTCAGGTACAGCTGCAGCCCGGACCACCGAGGAGGAGATTGGACCCTAGGACCCCCAGGATCAGATGAATTCTAGTGCTTGAGCACCATGTGTTTGATACTTTTGAGCCCCCGACCTTATTGATGTTTTGGGATACTTTGTTCTCTTTATGTTTTTCTTTAGACAGTTTGTTTTATTATTGCTTTTATGGATATTTTATTTTGGATATTGGGTTTTCATCTAACTTGTTGGATGATTGTTTCTCATTTTGGATTTTTAAAAGTTTATATATATATATTTTTTCTTTTGGTGGGGTATGGGAAGTTACGGATTAAAGTGAAGTTTGAGTAGTCTCTAGTCCGTAACTTTCCCTATTTTTTATCCCAAGGTTTTCCTGCCGTATTTCTTTTTCCTTGTGGATGTTTTAACTTTCTGTTGAACCGACATGTTTAGGTAGTGTAGATAATTTGTATATGTATGGGGATTAACGGTGATTACTATCTTTTGACATATATATAATCTTGAAATGATTTATGAATGTTTTGAAAAGTGGATACCTTCAAAATGTTTGGGATTGTTTGTTACCGTTGCAATCTTGCATATTATTATTTGGCAATGTTTCTTTTGATAAAGTGGAGGCAAGTTGATGCTTGAAGCATAACCTATGAGTCTATGTGATTGTGTACGCAATGCCATGTGTGTGTGTATGCTTATTTTGTCATATTCATGCGTTGTGAACTGACTCAGAAATTTCCTAGTTACTCTAAGATTGGATTGGAGATATGGTTGATTGGGAAAAGATCTTAGGCCATTGTTCTTTTAAGTTAGCCCACTTTTGCCTAAATGACCAACCAAATGTAGTACTTAATCCTTTGTTCCAAATGTTTGAGGTTTACATGTACCTTTTCTTTCTTGAAACCTAGCTAGCCTAGCTTTGTTATGTGAAATACCTTGATATTGACCCTCGTCTATTCTTGAACATGTGAACCTTGATAGAGTGAGAATGCTTGCACAGTCCCCGAACATCGATTGCTTTTTAAGTTTAATATAGGGACTTCTTTTCTGTGAGGGCATTTGCACTGCATGATTGACATATGACTTGTTTAGTGACTGTGGATTGACGATACTCCTTCACTTGTCATAGTTGGATTGTCAGATGCATCATTGTGTTTTGGTTTGCTTGGTAGCTTTGCAATCAGGTTTTGAAAATGAGAG
>JAPFFP010045052.1:0-11918 GCA_026153255.1 Solanum medicagineum | reverse complement strand
TTGACTTGATTTTCTTTAATTCCAACAAACTTCTTGAAAACCTTCAAAATGGATGGAGAATTTGAGGAATATTAGAGAGGAAATTGAGAGGTTTTTGGTGAGTTTTTAGGGCTTAAAACCGCTGAACAATGAAGGATTTTCATGTATAGGTATTGGATAATTACCCAATTGCCCTGCAGTAAAACAATAACAATTTCCAAAACTTTTGAACTAATCCGTGCCATGTTTGCATCGCGGACATCCACTGTTTTTGCGAACTGTCACCAAAAATTATTTTTCTTGGCACAGATAAAGTATACCTTGTAGGTACTCATTCTCCCACTGAATTTTGTCTTCTGAACAAGAATATTAAGTCAAATTTATAAAATTCTTCATGGATTTTGAGATATTTAAAAACAAAAAGCACCGTAGGGTCTTTTTGAGCTACAAGGAAGGGTGTTTATATATCCCCCATTTTGAGATATAAGAAAATTATGATTATGGGTATTCCTATGCAAATGTGGGGCGTTTCAAATTTCTAAGATCAAAGAGGATGAATGGATTATCATATTTAGGTGCATATTCTTATATTAAGATGGGTGAAAGCTATGGAAATTTAAGCATAGAGAATAAACAATTCATAATTAAGAGTATTTAAGGAGTCATTTTGAGGGGTTTTTTTTTTTTGTATAGCACACTAATAGGGGGAAAAATAGGAAATGCCGATAGACGAAGAAATAATTATACTTTTTGGCCAAAAACAAAGTATCACATATTCTACTTCATTCCAAAAATTACATTAAAAAAATTACCAATTAAATGGAATATAATAGTGAAGAGTACTCCTCATGTTCTCAGATAAATCCTCCTAAGAGATCCCATGCTATCTTCAAACATGTCACTTTTTATTTTTATTTTGTACGATTAAATTAATTTTTTTGGTGAATTTTTCTTCTATTTTATAACTAGCGGAACTCTTTCTTTTTC
This sequence comes from Solanum medicagineum, assembly GCA_026153255.1. NCBI lineage: Eukaryota > Viridiplantae > Streptophyta > Magnoliopsida > Solanales > Solanaceae > Solanum > Solanum medicagineum. The sequence continues at coordinate 10,952 of JAPFFP010045052.1, read as the reverse complement.
ATATTATTATTGGAAACGATCTAGGAGATCTTTAATATACTGGATAAATGGATATCAAATAGGTTTTTTAGTTAAATTTTTGTTCGCTATTAGGCAACAAAATATACTCTCGACATTTTTTTGCTTTTTGAAGAACATGAAGAAAAAAATGAAGCAAGCATAGATTAAGCCATGCATGTATCCAAAGCAAAGAGCTATATAAGTCCAATATAATTTTTGATGGTTTCCTTATTAATGTGTATTCGATTCTCTTTAAAAATAACTCAAATGAAAAAAGTTTATTTTTAGTATATTGATGTACTTTTAAGTATCACATTCAAAATTTATTGTTAATTATTTGGATATAACCTTTAATGACAAACTATTAAATGAAAATACAAGAGAATAAAGAAAAAATTAGTTGATCAATTATTTCTTCAAGGATATAGGACAAATGATTGGGTGTATCTTGGATTTATTCTCTTAGATATGTTGAAAAATAAATTTCTTCACATTATTCAGTGTCTTCATGTCATATTCAATTTAGTTTATGAACTAGTAGATTAATGTATTAGGAGATACATGAATTGGTGGGGAAGTCTAGATTAAGTTTAGTTTGGTGTATTCATGAACTTGGAGGATGTCAAGTATCAATTATGATACACGTATGCTAGGCTAGATACATGGATGAATTCACTTATAAATAATTATGTAATCCAACCATTTTATGGTAAGCCAAAATTTAAATAGAAAATCATCTTTCCTCCACTTCTCTTCTACTTATAAGTATTGAATAATATTTTTGTTATCTGGATCTCTAAAATTTCAACATTGGTATCAAAGCCGTGTGTTTAAGAGACAACAAAATGTAGAGAGAAAATGATAACTCCAATGGAATTCCATTCCAAGTTTCGATGCTCACCAAGGAATATTATGGAAGTTGGTGTAGCGAATGAAGGCTTTGCTTTGAGCCTATGATGTATGGAAAATTATGGAGAGTGGTGTTGATGGAGAAGATGATGCCGCCGACACAAATAAGAAAGACTAGAAGGAACTCACACTTATCCATCAAAGTTTGGATGAAAAGATGTTCGAGAAAGTTGCAAATACAAAAAACTTTAAGCAACCATAGAATATTCTCCAAACATCCTTTAATGGTTTGGATAGGGTGAAAAGTACCAATCTAGCAATGTGGAGGAGGATGATCAAAAGAATATCTAGTCCCTACATGGTGATATAATGTAGGCATAGAGTATTTATTAGTACTTCGATTGTAATGAGTATGCGGGGTGCAATGCATCAAAGACATAAGCGATAATATTCAAAATGCATAATCATAATCAATGGGTATATAATCTCAATATGACATGCATGATCAATGATTATAATAAAACATGCTTGTAAAATATTTAATTTACATAATATATTATATATATGTGGGAAGAGACCTCAACCGATATAGACCAAGCAACTACAACTTGGAAACCAAAGCATGACAGCCCTTCGGTATAGGTGACCGGGCATGACACCCCTCGGTGAAGTGTGGTCTACTTGCCAAGGCAAACGAAATATGATAACATGAACTAGATGGAACCACTGGTATAAAAAGGGTAAAATATATCACCCTATGGTGACATATAGTTTAGAGACTAAAGACTTTATATAAGGACCCCTTGTGTCGAGCTCCCATTTTAAGCCTCAATCGGTGCTAAGTTTAATCCCATGGAATACTTGAAATAATCATACTTTAATAATAATATGAGTAACTTGAAAGAGACATGATAACATGACATGAGTAGCTCATCAACCTGTTTAACCTATACTAGTGAGCCTAACTTGAACATGAGAGTAAGAATAATAAAACATGATCCCTTGCCTAAACATGAATGACTCACGAGAGGTTAAAATCTAGAAATAGGGCTCAACTTGATACTTGTAAAATAATAGATACTTTCCATGAATTCAATATATGCATCAAAGCCCTTAATCATCATGAAATCACTTGACTTGTAAATCATGTAATAGTTCATCAATAACTTGAGAATTCTTGTCATGTAATTTTATCAAACACATGGGGGGTTCATGATACTTGTTCAAACTCATGCAACTCAAGAGTAAAACAAGAAGAATAAAATCAATGCAAATCAACCCACCAATATTATAGTAAAACCCTTTTTCAGGTTATCTTGAAATCGATCATAAAATTTCAAAATAGTTCATAGTTTCAGAGCTCAAATAGTGCATATTCTCAAGACAATATCAATTCATCGAATAAGCTTGAAATCGATATTCATGCATAATAAATCCATACTTGATAAAATCCCAACATAATTTATGTTCACATTTCATAATAAAAGATACCCATAAGTAATACAACTTGAAATCATGCAATTTTCATAAAAAGAGAAGGTTGGGTTCCGTGGGTGAAAGGGCCGTGGATGAAGACCCACATACCTCAAACTTGGATTTTCTTGAAATCGAGTTGGGGAATCTTGAAACTTGAGATGGGTTCTTGAGCTGACTTCTCCTCTTTCAAAGTTTTTCCCCCTCATGTTGTTTGGCATATGTCATGAACCAAGACAAATCCATATCACTCACAAGCATTGCGGTACGACACTCTTCATTTACCAAGTCGGACACTCCCGATACAAAAATGTTCATCCTTGATCTTGGATCAGCTACCAAATGAGGACCATACTTGGAAAGCTTGTTGAATTTGTGGGCGTACTCCCTCACACTCATAGAAACTTGCTTAAGAATCATGAACTCCATCATGTTATCCTCTCTCAACTCAATAAGGAAGAACCGGTTGAGGGATACGACTTTGAACTCCTCTCAAGGAATAACATCATCATTTCTCCTCTCTAATTTCCATTGAGTGAATCAAATTTGGGCCACACCTTTGAGTTAGTAGGGAGAATTCTTCCTACTCCTCCGAATTTACCCCATGATAGATAGCACCTTATACACCTAATCGATGAACTCTTGGGGATCTTCCTCTGCCTTGGACCTATCAAACTTCGGAGGGTTCATTCTCGTGAAATCCCTCACCCTTGAGGCCGGAATACGAGCATGAGGAGTTTTGTCTCCTTGGTTCATTTAATTGGTCATAGCACGAGCCAACATTGTGATGGCATCCTAGTACTTTTCTTGGGCTACCCCTCCATCTTGAGGAGCTTGAGGAGCGGGAGGGGCCGGTTGCTCCTCGGGTATACGGGCTCTCCTTAGTCTTCCTCTTGGTAGTGGCATGATCTAGAAGAGAAAAAAGCATTCGTTAGGGAAAACATTATCTTTACACCTAAAGCATGACATAGATCATGAAAAAGTGAAACATTTCCCAAAATCCCTCATAGCCTCTCATTCATAGTTGTGGTGCGCTTCACAACCATGAATAACACTGTACTTGATGTGGTGTGTCGGATTTCCAAGGATGACTAATAACCTATTGCTCTAATACAAAGATTTTCATGACCCCAACCTAGGGCCTAGACGTGACACGACGAATAGGGAACCCAAAGGAACCCCAAACAAGCCTCTTAGGGGATCATTCACACATCCTTGGTCGCAGATGAAAAATAAACATCAACAAGTGATATAATTATAAAGCGGAATAGGACAAAGGGAAGTCTTTCATAAACATAGGAACATAAAGAGTCATGCTCAAAGCATATATAAACTTGGTATCTAGCAACTCCTCTACTTCAGATTGAAGCGGGGGCCAAGACATTTTATGGGCTCATCCTCATGATAGTAAGTGTTCAACATAATAAGAGAAGGCTCAATATATCAAGAGTAATATAGCTATTATCCTCGGAATTGAGGACTCACCAAAGCTTTCTTTGAAGTACCGATCTAGCCACGTGGAGGAGGATGATCAAAAGGAGCTCGGGTCCCTACATGATGATATCATGTAGGCATAGAGTATACGTTAGTACTTGGAATATACTAAGTATGCATGGTGCAATGCATCAAATACATAAGACATAATATTCAAAAAGCATAATCATAATCAATGGGTATATAATCTCAACATGAAATGCATGATCTGCTTCTAAAACATTTAACTTGCATAATATACCATATAGCTATGGGAAGGTACCTCAACCGACATAGACCAAGCAACTACAACTTAGAATCCAAGCCATGACACCCCCTTGGTACAGGTGACCGGGCATGACACCCCCCGGCGAATACTTGCCAAGGCAAACCAAACACGATAACATGAACTAGATGGATCCACTTTTATAGAAAGGGTAAAATATATCATCTTATGGTGGCACATAGTTTAGAGACTAAAGACTTTATATAAGGACCCCTTGTATCGAGCCCCCATCTTAGGCCTCAATCGGTGCTAAGTCTAATCACACGGAATACTTGAAGTAATCATAATTTAATAATAATATGAGTAACTTGTATGAGACATGATAACATGACATGAGTAGCTAATAAATATGCTTGACCTCTACTAGTGTGCCTAACTTGAACATGAGAGTGAGCCCATAAAATGTCTTGGCTTGACGTGAATGGCTCACAAGAGGTTAAAATCTTGAAATAGGGCTCAACTTGATACTTTTAAAATCATAGATACTTTTCATGAATTCAGTACATGCTTGAAAGCCCTTAATCATCATGAAAGTAGTTGACTTGTAAATCATATAATAGTTTATCAATAATTTGAAAATTCTGTTCATGTCATTTTATAAAATACATGGTGGGTTCATGATACTTGTAAAAATCATGCAACTCAAGAGTAAAACAAGAAGAGTAAACTCAATACAAATCATCCCACCAATATTGTAGTAAAATCCTCATTTAGGGTATCTTGAAATCCATCACAAAAGCTTATAATAGTTTATAGTTTTATAGCTCGAATCATGCAATATCTCATTAGGCAAAATCAATTCATGGAATAAGCTTGAAATAGATATTCATGCATAATCAATCAGTACTTGATAAAACCCCAACATAATTTATGTTCATATTTCATAATAAAAGATAGCCATAAGTAATACAACTTGAAATCATGCAATTTTCATAAAAAGAGAAGTTGGGGCTCCATGGGTAAAAGGACCCATGGATGAAGACCCACAGACCTCAAACTTGGTTTTTCTTGAAATTGAGTTGGGGGAATCTTGAAACTTGAGATGGCTCTTGAGTTCCAAAATTGATCTTGAAATCCTTTAATTTGAATGAGAGATTTAATAAAGTCTTGGAGAGTTTTAGAGAGGGTTTTGTGAGTTATAGAGTTGAAAAATGACTATGTATGGAAGATTTCACGTTTTGTATGGGCATAGGGCTATTACTACAATACCCTTGGACGAAATGAGCAAAATGAGGAAAAATATACACTGGTCCGAGTCCAGTCCGCGATGTAGACCAAACATGCAGGGACTTCTTACACTAATCTGCACCTTAGGCGCATTGTGGTCTGGGCATGGACAACCACTGAATTTGACAATTAGCGTAAATTAGTTTTTGCTATGGGTCTTGTAAAATCCGAGTTATACCCATTTCCCACTCAATTTCGCCTGATCAAGAATATGAAGTTGGATTATCAAAATCACACACGAATTTTTAGATATGAAAATTATGATTATAGGGCAGTCCGAAGCACATGAGGTGTGTTTCAATATCTCCCCCTTGGGAACATTCGTCCCGAATGTAAAAGAATCATGTGTAAGAGAAGTAACTATGATGATTTCAGCCCGACATGAATTCAACAAATTCACTTAAACATCATTTTTAAAAAGTCCCAACATGAATGTCAAAATCTCCATAAACTTGTTACCATGAATATGAATGCATGTAAAATGACATTATGACTGAAACTTAAGACTTGAAATCATATATGAAACTTAAGTTATTACCTTTGGCTTGAGTAAGGTGGAAGAGGTATGGGTATCACTTTTTCATGTCCGCTTCGGTTTCCTATGTGGCACTTTCAACTTGTTGATTCCTCCAAAGGACCTTGATGGATGCTACATCTTTGTTCCTCAACATCTTTACTTGCCTATCCAATATTTCCATCGGGACCTCCTCATAGGTCAAATTATATTCCATAAAACCTATAACCTCTGAGGGAACTATAACATTTTGGTCACCCATACACTTCCTCGATATAGATACATGGAAGACCAGATGAACCATATTTATCTCCATAGGTAACTCCAAGTCATAAGAAACCTTACTAACTCTTCTCAAAATTCTATAAGGACCCACAAACCATGGGCTCAATTTTCCTTTCTTGCCCAAATGGACCACACTCTTCATGGGCGAGAACTTCAAGTAAACCCAGTCATCCACATTAAACTCAAGATCTTTTCTTCTCACGTCGGGGTAAGACTTTTGTCTACTTTGAGTTGTCTTCAATCTCTCCCGTATCAACCTCACCTTGCATAAAGCATCCATAACCAAATCTAGGCCTAACAAGGCTATCTCCCCCACATCAAACAACCCAACCGAGGATCTACAATGCCTACCATACAAAGCTTAAGGGAACCATGCCAATGCTTGAGTGGTAGCTATTGTTGTAAGCAAACTCAATAAGTGGAAGATGTTCATCCCAACTACCCTTAAACTCCAATACACAAGCTCTAAGCATATTCTCAAGAGTTTGGATAGTTCTTTCGGCTTGGCCGTCCATTTGAGTATGAAAAGCCGTGCTAAGCTTGACCTTAGTACCAATACCCCTTTGGAAGGACATCCAAAAATGAGAAGTGAATTAAGCACCACAATCCGAAATGATAGACAAGGGTCCCATGCATTCTAACCAACTCATGAATATACAACTTGGAATAATCTTTAGCACCATGAGTTATTTTGACCGGCAGAAAGCAAGACAACTTTGTCATTCGATCCACAATAATCCAAATAGAATCAAAGTGTTTCCTAGTCTTGCGCAACCCAACTACAAAATCCATGTTGATCTCTTCTCACTTCCAAGTAGGAATTTCTATCTCTTGGGCTAGGCCACCTGACCTTTGATGTTCGGCTTTCATTTGTTGACAATTGTTATACCCGGCTATGAACTTGACAATATCTCTCATCATACCATCCCACCAATACATTGCCCTCAAATCTCTATACATATTCGTGGAACCAAGGTGAATAGAATAGGATGAGTTATGGGCCTCTCTCACAATTAACTCTCTCAAGCCATAAACAATAGGGACACACAACCTACCTTGGTACCTAAGGGAACAATCTCCACCTTGGGAGAAAACCTCCACATTACCATCCTTCACCAAAGCCTTTAACTCTAGCAAGGTGGGGTTAAGGTCTTGTTTTGAATTGACTTCCTCAATAAAGAAGATTTAGAACTATCAACCACTACTACACCACCATTTCCAACTTCATTCAACCTAACCCCCAACCTAGGCAACTGGTGAACTTCTCTAGCCCCCTTCTTGTTACCAATATCAATATGAGATAGACTACCCATGGACACTCTGCTTACAACATCGGCCATAACATTAGCTTTGTCGGGATGAAAGTGCACACTCACATCATAATCATTAATGAATTCTAGCCACCTTATTTGTTTCAAGTTAAGATCTTTTTGTGTGAACACATATTGGAGAGTCTTGTTGTCGGTAAAGACATTAACATGAACCCCATACATATAGTGACGCCAAATATTCAAAGCAAACACCACGACCGCCAATTCAAGATCACGGGTGGGATGATTTCGCTCATACACCTTAAGTTGTCTAGAGCCATATGTTATAACCTTGCCATTTTGCATAAAAAAACATCCCAAACCAATCCTTGAGGCATCACAATATACCACAAACCCTTCTAACCCTTCCGGTAAAGCCAAGATAGGACTTGAGATAAGCTTGTCTTTCAAAGTTTGAAAACTTTTTCACATTCATCGGTCCAAACAAATTTTGCCTTCTTTTGGGTCAAATTTGTCATAGGGGAAGCAATAGAAGAGAAACCATTCACAAACCTCCGGTAGTAAACCGCCAAACCCAAGAAACTCCTAATATTCGTCTGAGTCAAGGGCCAACGCCAATTTCTTATCACCTCCATGTTCTTAGGATCCACCTTAATGCCATCACCTGGCTCCACATTCCCTAGAAAAGCAACCTCTTTCAACCAAAATTCACATTTTTCATATTTAGCAAAAATCCTTTCATCCCTCAAGATTTGCAACACCACCCTCAAGTGATTCACATGTTCATTCTCACTCTGAAAAAAGAATCAATATATCATCAATAAAGACCACCACAAATATATCAAGGTAGGGTTTAAAAACCCTATTCATGAGATCCATAAATATTGCCAGTGCATTAGTCAAGCTAAAAGACATTACAACAAACTGAAAATGCCCATACCTAGTTCGAAAATCCATTTTGGGAATATCACACTCCCTCACCTTCACTTGTGGTATCTGAACAGAAGATCAAGAAGAGAAAAGTGACTAGCCCCTTGTAGTTGATCATAAAGGTCATCAATCCTTGGTAGAGGGTACTTGTTCTTTATAGTGACTCTATTGAGTTATTTGTAATCAATGTACATTCTAAGAGAACCATGTTTTTTCTTTACGAACAACACTGGTGCACCCCAAGGTGACTTGTTATGCCTTATAGAACCCTTCTCCAAAAAATCCTATTGATCCTTCAACTCCACTGGGGCCATATCGTAAGGTGGAATATAAATTGGTTGTGTATCGGGGCAGAGGTGTATACCAAAGTCTATTACACTTTCGGGAGGAACACCAGGAAGCTCATCGAGAAAGACATCAAGAAACTCATTGACCACCGAAACCGACTCAACAGGAAGGACTTTAGACCCAACATCCGTAACCCCTATCAGATTGTAAATGCAACCTTAGAAATCAACATTTTGGCTTTAAAACAAGAAATGAATCTACACTTGACCACCACATTACGACTTTCCAACTCAAGGATGGGCTCACTAGGAAATCGGAACCTAACCCTGTTGGTTCTACAATCAATGGAAGCATGATATACATGTAACCAATTCTTCCCAAGAATAATATCAAAATCCACCAGCGGGATAGACACTTCATAGGGTTCACACAGCAATTCGGCACACGCATGAAGCTTATTGGCAACAAAAGGAGTAATGAAAGAAAGAGTGACACCTGAATCTATCAATGCAAACATATCATAATAAAAAATCTTTAACATACAGGTAACAACATCAGGCACCTCATCCACTCCTTGCCTTCTTTGGATAGCATAGAACCTATTTTGCCTTGGAGCACCCTCTTGTTGGCCTCCTTTTACCCTTTGACCTACACTAGCACCTGGGCCTTGAGGACGATACCCTTGTGTGGAGTATGTAGAAAATGAATAACCTTATAACCCACTTCACCACAACCAAAGCAAGCATCAGAGTTCTTCAAACATGGACCACCATGGTTTCTCCCACACTTTTGGCACTTAGGATGGGTCATACCACTATTGCTACCTTGGTATCTTGGGTTACACACCCCATCATTAGCAAACCTCTTTTTAAGAGCATTGGAGGACCCTTGGCCTTGGAACTTGCGACCTTGTTGAAACCAGCCACCCTTAGAACCTTGGAAACCTCCCTCAAACTTAGCCCTCTTGGACTCGTCACTTCTCCTCTTTTGAAGCTTTTCCTCCTCAAGTTGTTTGGCATATGTCACGAGCCGAGACAAAACCATATCACTCACAAGCATTATGGTACGACACTCTTTATTTATCAAGTTGGAGACTTCCAACACAAACTTGTTCATCCTTGATCTTGGATCGTCTACCAAATGAGGAGCATAGTTGGAAAGTTTGTTGTATTTTAGGGAATACTCCCTCAAACTCATGTAACCTTGCTTAAGATTTATGAAATCTATCTTAACCGGTTGAGGGAGGTGGCTTTGAACTCCTCCCAAGGAATAGAATCATCATTTCTCCTCTCTAATTTTTGATATTTTGGGTCATACCTTTGAGTTGGTAGGCTGCTAATTCTTCCTTCTCCTCCAAATTTACCCCATGATAGATGGCATCTTATACACCCCATCGATGGAATCTTGGGGATCTTTCTCTGCCTTTGACCCATGAAACTTAAGAGGGTTCATTCTTGTGAAATGCCTCAACCTTGAGGCCGGAGTAGGAGCATGAGGAGCTTGGGCTCCTTGGTGTATTTGGTTGATCATGGCACGGGCCAACATTGTGATGACATCCTAGAACTTATCTTGGGCTACCCTCCATCTTGAGGAGGTTGAGGAACTGGAGGGGCCAGTTGCTCTTCGAGTGTACGGGCTCTCCTTAGTCATCCTCTTGGCAGCGTCATGATCTAGAAGAGTGAAGAGCATTATTCATATTAAAAACCTTAACTCTACACCTAAATCATGACATAGATCATGAAGAAGTGAAAAATTTCCTAAAACACCTCATAGATTCCCATTTGTAGTTGTAGAGCGCTTCACAACCATGAATAAGACTCTACTTGATGCAGTGTGTTGGATTTCCGAGGACCATTAACAACCTAGTGCTCTGATATCAAGCTTGTCACGATCCAAGCCTAAGGCCTAGACGTGACACGGCAAATGGGGAACTCGAAGGAACCCCAACAAGCCTCTTAGCATGTCATTCACACATCCTTGGTTGCAGAACCAAAATGAACATCAATAGGTGAGTTAATTTAAAAGGGAAGCAGGCCTAAGGGAGTCTTTCATAAACATAGAAACATAAGAAGAGTCAAGCTCAAAGCATATACAAACTTAGTATCCAGCAACACCTCTACTTTAGAATTGATCGGGGGCCAAGAAATTTCCCAGGCTCACCCTCATGATAGTAAGTGTTCATCATAAAAAGAGAAGTCTCAACATAGCAAAAGTAATATAGCTATTGTCCTTGGAATCGAGGACTCACCAAAGTTTTCTTTGAAGTACCGATCTAGCCACATGGAGGAGGATGATCAAAAGGAGCTCCGGTCCCTACAAAGTGGTATCATATAGGTATAGAGTATGCGTTAGCACT
>JAPFFP010045051.1:0-11918 GCA_026153255.1 Solanum medicagineum | reverse complement strand
ATGTGGTGTCGAATGATAGCATTAACATGGAACCTAAGAAGACGAAGGCAATAAGGAATTGGCCTAGACCCTTGACTCCATCGGATATTAGGAGTTTCTTGGGTTTGATGAGTTATTACCGAATGTTTGTAAATAGTTTCTCTTCTATTGCTTCCCCTATGACTAAGTTGACCCAAAAGAAGGTAAAATTCATGTGAACCGATGAATGTGAAAAGAGTTTCTAAACTCTGAAGGTTAAGCTTGTCTTTGCTCCTATCTTGGCTCTACAGAAAGGGTTGGAAGAGTTTGTGGTTTATTGTGACGCCTCAAGAATTGGTTTGGGGTGTGTTTTGATGCAAAATGGTAAGATGATAGCATATACCTCTAGGAACCTTAAGGTGCATGAGAAGAGTTATCCCACCAATGATCTTGAATTGACGGTTATGGTGTTTGCTTTGAAAATGCGTCAATATTTGTATGGGGTTCGTGTTGATGTGTTTACTGACCACAAGAGTCTCCAATATGTGTTCACCCAAAAAGATCTTAACTTGAGACAAAGAAGGTGATTAGAGCTCCCTAAATATAATGATATGAATGTGCATTATCATCTCAACAAAGCTAATGTGGTGGCCGATGCTCCAAGTAGAGTGTCCATGGGTAGTTTGGCTCATATTGATGACGGTGACAAAGAGGTAGCTAAAGGAAGTTCACCAATTGTCTAGGTAGGGGGTTAGGTTGAATGAAGTTGAAAATGGTGGTGTAGTGGTTATTGATGGTTCCAAATCTTCTTTGATTGAGGAAGTCAAGTTAAAACAAGACCTTGATCCCGCCTTGCTAAAGTTGTAGGCCTTGGTAAAACATGGTAATCTAGAGGTTTTCTCGCATGGGGGATATGGTACCCTTAGGTGCCGAGGTAGATTGTGTATGCCTGATGTTGATAAGTTGAGGAAATTGATTTTGGAAGAGACTCATAATTCATCCTACTCTATTCACCCCGGTTCCACAAAAAATGTATAGAGATTTGAGAGAGGTGTATTGGTGGGGTGGTATGAAGAGGGATATAGCAAAGTATGTAGCCGGGTGTTACAATTGTTAACAAGTAAAAGCCGAACATCAAAGGTCGAGTGGCCTATCCTAAGACATAAAAATTCCTACTTAGAAATGGGAAGAGATTAATATGGATTTGGTGGTTGGGTTGCCCAAGACTAGGAAACACTTTGACTCTATTTGGGTTGTAGTTGATAGAATGACAAAGTCAGTTCACTTCCTAGTAGTTAAGACAACTTATGGTGCCAAGGATTATGCCAAATTGTATATTTATGAGTTAGTTAGATTGCATGGGGTACCCTTATCTATCATTTCGAATCGTGGTGTTTAACTCACTTCTCATTTTCGGAGGTCCTTCCAAAGAGGTCTTTGTACCAAGGTTAAGCTTAGCACGGCTTTTCATCCTCGAATGGATGGCCAAGCCGAAAGGACTATCCAAACTCTTGAGGATATGCTTAGGGCTTGTGTTTTGGAGTTTAAGGGTAGTTAGGATGAACATCTTCCATTTATTGAATTTTCTTACAATAATAGCTACCACCTTGGTATTGGCATGGCAACGTTTGAAGCTCTATATGGTAGGCATTGTAGATCCCTGGTTGGGTGATTTGATGTGGAGGAGATGGCTTTGTTTGGTCCAGATTTGGTTATGGAAGCTTTGGGGAAGGTGAGGTTGATAAAGGAAAGATTGAAGATGACCCAAAGTAGACAAAAGTCATATTCTGATGTGAGGAGGAGAGATCTTGAGTTTAAAATTAGTGATTGGGTTTACTTGAAAATCTCACCTATGAAGGGTGTGATCCGATTTGGCAAAAATGGTAAATTGAGCCCAAGGTTTGTAGGGCCTTATAGAATTTTGAGGAGAGTTGGTAAGGTTGCATATGAATTGAAGTTCCCTATGGAAATGAATATGGTTCATCCTGTCTTTCATGTCTCTATGTTGAGGAGATGTGTTGGTGACCCAAGTGTTATAGTTCCCTTAGAGGTTGTGGGTGTTGTGGAAAATAATTTAACCTATGGGGAGGTCCTAGTTGGGATATTAGATAGGCAAGTGAAAAGGTTGAGGAACAAAGATGTAGCATCCGTCAAGGTCCTTTGGAAGAATCAACAAGTTGAAAGTGCAACGTGGGAAGCTGAGGCGGACATGAAAATGTGATACCTATACCTCTTCACCTCTACTCAAGCCGAAGGGTGATAATTAAGTCCCATCTTTGATTTCAAGACTTAAGATTCATTCCTCATGATTTTTTTGCATGTATTCATGTTCATGGTAACAAGATTATAGTGATTTTTGATATTCATATTAAGACTTTTTGAAAATGATGTTTAAGTGCATTTATTGCATTCATGTCGGGCTGAAATCTTCATGATTACTTCTCTTATGCATGTTTCTTTGATATTCAGGGACGAATGTTCCCAAGGGGGAGATATTTAAAGGCCCCTCATGTGCTTCGGAAAGCCCCATAATCGTAATTTCCATATATCTAAAAATCCGTGCGTGATTTCAAAAATTCGACCTCATATTCTCGATTAGGGGGCAAAATTGAGTGGGAGATGGGTATAGCCCGGGTCTTAGAAGACCTAAGACTCATAGTGAAAAATAAGTTTCACTAATTTACGATACTCCATAGCTGTCCACGCCCTGGATGCGACCCGCCAGGGGTGCGGAGCAGTGTATTTTGCACTCCGCGTTTGGTCCACGTCGCACCAGGGGCACAAACCAATGCAACATTTTTCTTGGATTTTCTTATTTGCCCAAGCGCATTGAGGTCATAGCCCCATGCCCATCTAAACGTGAAATCTCTCATACTTAGTCATTTTTCAACTCTATAACTCACAAGAACCTCTCAAAAACCTCTCCAAGACTTTACCAAATATCTCATTCAAATTCAAGGATTTCATGCTTTATTTCGGAACTCAAGGATCCAATCCAAGCTTTAACTTTCCTTCAAGATCATCTCAAGAAAACCCAAGTTTAAGGTATGGGTTTCAGCCATTGGGTCCTTCACCCATGGAGCCCAATCTTCCTTTTTTATGAAAGTTGCATGATTTCAAGTTGTATTACCTATGGGTATCTCTTAGTATGATTTATGAACATGAAATATGTTTTAGTTTTATCAAGTATTGTTGATTTTGCATGAATATCTATTTTAAGTTTATACTATGAGTTGATCTTTGTCGTTTATTGAGACTATGCATGATTTGAGCTATGAATGGTATGAACTATGATGAACTTTTGAGATAGATTTCATGATACCCAATTTGGGGTTTTACTACCTTGTTGGTGGGTTGATTTTGAATTGATTTACTCATCTTGTTGTACTCTCGAATTTGCATGATTTTTAAACAAGTATCATGTGTCCACCAAGTGTTTAATGAAATTACATTATTCACAAGTTAAGTGACTTCATGATGATTAAGGGTTTTCAAGCATGTATTAAATTCATAAAATGTATCTATGATCTTACAATATTTTTACCTCTTGTGAGCTATTCATGTTAAAGCAAGGGTTCATGTATGATTATGATCTACTCTCAGGTTAAAGTTAGGCTCAATAGTAGAGGTCAAGTATGTTTATGAGCTACTCAATTCATGTTCTTACAAGCTATTCATGTTATGATTAAAGTATGATTATTTCAAGTATTCCGTGGGATTTGACTTAGCAACGATTGAGGCTAAAGATGGGGACTCGACTCAAAGGGTCCTTATATAAAGTCTTTAGTCTCTAAACTTTGCACCACCATAAGATTATGATTATTACCCTTGCTATACTAGTGGATCTATCTAGTTCATGTTATCATGTTTGATTTGCCATGGCAAGTAGACCACACTTCGTCGGGGGTTGTCATGCCCGGTCACCTGAACTGAGGGGGTGTCAGGCCTCGGAGTCCATGTTGTAGTTGTTTGGTCTATGTTGGTTGAGGTCACTTCCCACATATGTATGGTACATTATGCAAGTTGATTGATTTACAATTGTATTTTAGTACAAGCATTGATCATGCATGTCATATTGAGATTTTATGTATTCATTGCTTATGATTATGCATTTTGACTATATTAGCTTATGTCTTTGTTGCATTGCATCCCGCATACTGAGTACATTCAAACGTACTAACGCATACTCTATGCCTATATGATATTGCCATGTAAGGACCGGAGCTCCTTTCGATCATCCTCCACGTGGCTAGTTCGATACTTCGGAGATAAGCATTGGCGAGTCCGTAAATCCGAGAACATTATCTACATTACTCTTGCTATTTTGAGACTTCACTATATTGAACACTTGTTATTATGAGTGTGAGCCCAGATATTGTCTTGGCCCCCTCTCCATTCCAAGTTAGAGGTGTTGTTGGATATTATGATGTATTTATGCTATGAGCTTGACTTTTTCATGCCTTAATGATTATCAAAGATTTCCCTTAGTCCTGCTTCCCTTTTTAGTTAAATAACTTGTTGTTCATTTTTGTTTCCGTGATCAAGGATGGGTGAATGATATGCTAAGAGGCTTGTTTGGGGTCCCTTCGGGTTCCCCTTTCGTCGTGTCACATGTAGGCCCTAGGCTTGGGCCGTGACAGTATATATACACGATAATATTTACTTTGAATTTATATTATAATTTTTATTATGTATATACATAGTAATATTTAATTTGAAATTATATTCTGACTTTTACATTATATAGCTAAGAACTTTTTTCAATGAAGAATAAACTAAGTTATGCAATATTAAAATTTTCTTGTATATATTTACATCACCGTAAAAGTAAACTAAATTTTTTAAACTATTTTTTCAACTTTTATTCATCATCATCAGTTTGAAGTTTTTATTTTAAAAGAAAACAAATCTATATATTGTAATTAGTATATATTTTGAATATATACAAATTATATCTTTTGTGCATCTCAATTTATTCTTCTGAATATATTTTGTTTAAAAGAAAATAAATTATATCTATATTCCTCAAAAAACTTTGACAAATATATATTTTAAAAGTGTAAAAAGTTGTCCTTAAACCTAGTGTTAACATATATATATATATATATATATATATATATTATATAAATCATAGTAATAAGGAAGAATAAAATCTCTTATATACGTAGTTTAATTTATATATACTATGGTTACCATATATATACATGATAATATTTAATTTGAATTTATATTATGATTTTTATTAATCTCTTAATTAAAAAATTTTATTACCATATTTATTAATTTTATTGTCCTAAAATTGCCAAGTGGCTTTTCAATAACTTGTCCGTTGACTTAGCCACATTGCAAACTACTCTCCTTTATTATTTGGGTGTGTCACATGTGTGTGTCACATTAATATTATTAAATTGTATACTATAAATTTTTGAAAATCCTTAATATTGTCTTAAGAGTATACAATTTTTTTAATTATTCATCCGATGTTCAGAATAGACATTGAAGTCTAGCTAATTCAAATTCAAACTTGACAGACCTCATTCAGGAATAGTGCTCTCTACCAAAATTTTTTTTCACACCTAGCATACACAATTCTAAGTAAATGAAACAATGATGGATGACGCTACACATACATTTAATTTAAATATAATGTAACTGGTACATTTTATAAATAATTTGCATTGTTCTATTTATTTTATTTTGGGATCAAAATGATCATATTTTCTTTAAAAAAGGTAAATTTGAGAAACTATATTTCACCAAATGTTTTTTAGAATACACTTTTTTTTTACGATTCTTTAAAAAATATTGTCAAATAACATATTTTAAAAATTCGACACTTTGATTTTTCAGAAATATTAAAAAGCTTAGTTTTTCAAGTTCTTTGAGAGTAATAATACTTTGAATTAATAAGTTATTATTCAAATAATAAAGGAAAAACTCAACTTCATACGAGTAATAGTGCACTCTTTCTAGTCAATCAACTTCGCATACTAGTTGGTTTCTCTCAAGCCTGGTGCAGTCTCTCTACTATTTTGATAACTTTTTTGCAAAGGATCTCATCTATAAGAGTTTGAGAATTATTGTCTCTATCACCTCGTGGATGAGGCATAGTCGAGAGGTTTAGAGCAACGCAGGAGTCATCGTAGAGTTCTTAGGAAATAACTCCATCGCACTATTCAGAATTTGAAAGAAGGGAAACTTTTCCTAATGTCATGTAGCCTCCATATTATGGATGTGGCGCGTTTCACACCAATAATAAGGACTCTACTAGACACGACTTAATAGACTCCCTAGGACACTTGAACTCTATGCTCTGATACCAAGTTTCTCACGCCCTGGGAGGATACCCTAGACGTAACTAGCACTCAGAGACTATTGCTAGTCCCCAAGTGAATCGCTTGGTCTCTGTCACGACCCAAGCCTAGGGCCTATACGTGACACGGCGAATGAAAACACAAAGGAGACCCAAAAAAGTCTCTTAGCATATCAATCACACATCCTTGGTCGTGGAAACAAATTAAACAACCACAAGAGATCGTACAAAAAGTGTAAAATGGGACTAAGGGAAGTATTTGATAGCATAAAACATAAAAGAGTCAAAGCTCAAAGCATAAGTATATCATTTGTTCCAACAACACCTCTAAACATAGATTGGAGTGGGGCCAAGACACTTTCCAGGCTCACGCTCATAGTATTAAGAGCTCAACATAAAGAAAAAATATATGACAAGAGTGATATAGCTAGGTGTCCCCGAACTTGACTCACTAAAGCTTATCTCCCAAAACGCCAAGACTAGCCATGTGGAGGATGATCAAGAGGTGCTCCGGTTCCTACATGGTAACATCATGTAGGCATAGAGTATGTGTTAATACGTTTGAATGTACTAAGTATGTAGGGTGCAATACAACAAGACATAAGCCAATATAGCCAAAATGCATAGTAATAGGCAATAGATAAGCATAATCTCAATATGAAATGCATGATTAATGCTTAAGTAAAACATGCTTGTAAATCATTTAAGTTACATATAATATAATACATATGTGAGAAGAGACCTCAACCGACAAAGAATAAGACCAAGTGAGCTACAACTTGGAATTCTGATGATTACCCCCCATCGGTAAAGAGGTAGTCTACTTGCCAAGATAAACGATACTTCAAACTTAAGGGAGCATGACTTAATTTCGTATGAAGTAACCTTCCTTACGGGAACATAACCCAATTTCGCAAAAGATTTCATAAAGAAACTTCAGCTTACGGGAACATGACCCACTTTCGAGAAAACCTCAAGAGAAAGTGTACTAAATGGATCCACCAGTAAAGCAAAGGTAAAGTATACTCCTATGTTGGCACATAGTTCGAGGAAAGAGAACATCCCCTCAATCCATCGTTGCTAAGCCTAATCCTATAGAATAAATGAAATGATCATATTTTTAGTAATTTGTAATGAACATAGAATCATAACACGAGTATCTCTAAAACATCTTTGAGCTCTAATGGTGAGGCTAACTTTAAAACTTAAGAATAGATCATCATCAAACATTACCTTGCATTAACATCAAAGGCTCACAAGTGGTAAAATCTTTAAAAGATGATTTAATCCAGCATTTCAATATCATAGACATTTTCATGAATTCAATAAATCTTTTGAAAGACAAAATCATCATAAAGTCACTTGACTCATGAATCATACAATAGACCATTGAAAACTTTAAGAATTCTTGAAAAAATAATTTTATCAAACACTTAGTGGGGGGCAATGTTAGTTTGAAATCATACAATTCAAGAGTGAGATAATATAAGAAAACTCAATGTAAATCAACCCACCAACACATAGTTAAACCCTCATATAAAATACCTTAAAATCCATCATCAATCTCATAATATATCATAGTTTTATAGCTCAAAACATGCATAGTCTCAACAAATAAAACCCATTCATAGTACAAGTTTAAAATAGATTGCCATACATATTTAATAAATATTTCATAAAACCCCAACATATTTCATGCTTATAATCCATAATAAAAGATTCTCATAGATAATATAGCTTGAAAACATGTTATTTTCATGAAAAGGAAGGTTGGGCACCATGGGTGAAAGGACCCAATGGTTGAAACCCACATACCTCCAATTTGGAAATTTCCTTGATGAAGATTAAATGAGAACTTGAAGCTTGATGAAGCTCTTTAGATCCGGAAATGAGTTTGAGACTGTTGAATTTAGATGGAATATTTGGTTAAGTGTTAGAGAGGATTTTGAGAATGTCTTGTATGATATAGAGTAGAAAAATGGCTACGTATAGGTGTTTTCACGCATAGGTGAGCATTGGGCCAAGGCCCCAACGCCTTAGGCCAAGATGAAAAAATGAAGGAAAAACTAACATGCTCCACGACAGGTCCACATCATGGAGCCATCGCCAGGACAAAAATACACTGATTCATGCCTAGTCCGCATCGCGGTCTGGTCGCGGATGCACACTGGATAAGAAAATTATTCGAAAATGATTTTTCGCTACGACTGCTCTAAAATTGGGGTTATATCCACTTCCCACTCAATTTTGCTCCCTGATCATAAATATGAAGTCGAACTTTTGATATCATGCACGGATTTTGAGATATATGAAAATTACGATTGTGGACATTTCTGAGACATATTTATGGGCATTTTTGTAGCGTTTCAATATCTCCCCCTTGGGAACATTCATTTCCGAATGTCAAAGAAGCATACATAAGAGAAGTAATCATGAAGATTTCAGCCCGACATAGATGCAACAATTCATTCAAACATCATTTTCAAGAATCTCAACATGAATGTCAAAATCACCACAAACTTGTCAACATAATCATGAATACATGCAAATGACATAAAGGCTAAAACTTAATAGTTGAAATCATAGAAAGGGCTTAGTTTTTTTCTATCTTAAGCTTTTATCAAATGAAAGATGTATGGATATCATTTCTTCATGTCTGCTACAGCTCCCCAAGTGACACTTTCGACTTGACGATTCTTCCAAAGGACCTTGACGAACACTACATCCTTATTAATCAACCTTTCCACGTATCCATTCAATATCTCCATTGAAATGTCACAACCCGAACCTAGGGCCTAGTCGTGATCGGTGAATGGGGAACCTGAAAGAACCCCAAACAAGGCTTCTTAGCATATCATTACACACCCTTAGTCGCGGAACCAATTAAATGGCATTGAAAGAATAGAATTAAGGCAAAGGGGCTAAGGGAGAAATTTCATAAAATAGATATCAAGAGACAAGAGAGTCAAGACTCATATCATAACTACAGATAATGTCCAACAACACCTCCACTACATAGATACTTACCGGGGGCAAGCAATCGGGCTCACCCATATAATCCAAGCATACATCAAAGAAAGAGAGAATCTCAATACATAGATAATATCAAAGACATTGTCCTCAGAATTGAGGACTCACCGACTAGCTTCAATAGATATCATTAGCCACATGGAGGAGGATGATGACCAAATAGAGCTCCGGTTCCTACATTGTAACATCATGTAGGCATAGAGTATGCACTAGTATATTTGAATGTATTAAGTATGTAGGATGCAATACAACAAGAGATAGGCTACATAATCAAAATGCATAATCATGAGCAATAGATAGTATAATAACAATACGACATGTATGAATGATGCTTGAAGTAAAACATACTTATATAAAACATATTACATATGTAAGAAGAGACCATCATTATAGACCAACCAAACTAGTACTTGGAATCCAAGGGTTAGCACCCCCTTGGAAAGTGGTTGAGGAATCTACCCCTCAATTGATAGATGGACATCACACCTTCCATCATAGTGGTCAAGGTATCAACCCCTCAACATGGTTAATGGACTTCACACCCTCCATCAAAGTAGTCAAGCTATCAACCCCTCAACATGGTTAATGGACTTCACACCCTCCATCATAGTAGTCAAGGTATCAACCCCTTAACATGGTTAATCGACTTCACACCCTCCATCATAGTGGTCGAGGTATCAACCCCTTAACATGGTTAATGGAGTTCACACCCCTCAATCATAGTGGTCAAGGCAAGCACCCCCCTTAACTAGGTATGGTCAACATGAAACCTAGGGACACTTTTCAAGAAATCAGCATAATATTACATTACTTTCATCATCATAAAGTCACTTAGCTCATATGTCATGCACAGGGCCTTCAACAACTCAAGAATAAATAATCGAAAATTTTATCAAACACTTGGTGGGTGTGTAATACTAGTGTAAAATCATGCAATTCAATAGTGTAACCATGAAGTAAAACTCAATTTAAAACCATCAATAGATACTTGGTACATCCTCAACCAATATACAACCCTTCATCAAATCTCACAATAGATCTAAGATTCTTAGCTCAAAACATGCTAAAACATTCACAATTTCATGAGACCCCAACATTTTGTAGTGAAATTCATAATATGTAAGACCCATGAGTAAATCAACTTTAAGTCATGCAATTTAGGTAAAAAAGAATCTTGAACACCATGGGTGAAAAGACCCATTGGTTGAAACCCACATACCTTGATTTGGAGAATTCCTTGAGGAAGATGTTAATGGAGACGTGAAGCTTGAGTGAATTCCATAAGATCCAGAAGAGATTTGGATACTTGGTTTTGAGGTGAAATATTTGTCTAAGTGTTTGAGTGAGTATTAGGGAATCTCTTGAATGATGTTAGGGAGAAATATGGCTAAGTATAGGTAATTTTACGTATGGGAAAACTTAGGCCCAAGACCCAAAAGCCTTGGAGAGAAGTGGAAAACTGGCACAGTTTTAATACTATGGCGCATCCTTGGCACGTCGCGCCAGGGGCGCAAATGCTCACTCGAAATTACATTTTTGTGATTTTTGAATTTTGATACCGTTGCTCTAAAATTCGGGTTAGAGCTATTTCCCACTCAATTTTGACCCTTAAACAAGAATACAATGGCAGATTTTTGAAATAATGCACGAATTTTGAGATATAGGGAAATTACGATTCCGAACATACTTTAGGCACATTTTCGGGCACTTTTTAGGGTCGTTTCAATATCTTCCCCTTGAGAACATTCGTCCCCGAATGTCAAAGAAACATACATAAGAAGAGTATTCCTGAAGAAATCTGCCCTAACAAGAGTGCAACAATACATTTAGAATACCATTTTCAAAATCTCAACATGTGTCAAAATCATCATGAACTTATCAACATAAACATAAATGCATGCAAATGACATAGGGCTGAAACATAAGGTTTGAAATCAGAAAAAGGCCTTGATTTATTATCATAGCTTGAATAGAGTGAAATAGGTAGGGATATTGCTTTTTCATACCCGCTCCTGCTCCCCAAGAGACACTTTCGACTTGACACTCTTCCAAAGGGCCTTGACAAACATAACATCTTTATCAATTAACTTCTCCACCCATCCGCCCAATACCTCCACCGAGGCCTTCTCCTAAGCCAACTTATCCTCCACAACACCCTCAACCTCAAAGAGTTCTAAAGCACTAGAGTCACCAACACATTCCCTCAAGCTAGAAGCATGAAGAACTGGACGAACCATATCTATATCCATAGGCAATTCCCATTCGCGCAACCTCACCAATCCTACTCAACAGTCTATAAGGACCTACAAACCTTAACCTAATTGTCAACCTTAAACACACATAGTCCACTTGGTACCAGAAACCACCATCTCCCCCTTGGGAGACAACCTCCACCCTACCATCCTTCCACCCAAAACTTCCAACTCTAATAGGGTGGAATCAAGGCCTTTCTTAAACTAGACTGTAACACCCCACACCTTATAATATTAGTACAATTCAAAGGAAGCATGACATGAAGGGGACAAAGTGACACTAAATTCTAAAAGTGCTTGAATCTCGCATTAGTGGGCTATATGTGCATCTAGCGCTTATGAGGGTTGAGTGTATACATGTTTGG
>JAPFFP010045050.1:0-11919 GCA_026153255.1 Solanum medicagineum | reverse complement strand
GAACTCAAAAGTTTAGCTCTGTATTTGGCTCAACTCAGTTAATTATGCAACATAAATAAAGAAATACTTTAATAAAGAAATACTAAATCTCAATATGTAGAATAAGAATCTTTACTTCTTGGGGAGTTTCTCTAACCGCAACCATCACTATGAGCTTCGTGATGATACAGCGTTTTGCCCATGCTGCCAAAGCCGTCTCGTACTTTGCTGGGGTAGGGGACGAAGAACTAGCGGAGTGGATCCATCCCAAAATTGGTGCCATCCCAGTGGCAAGTGAGGAGTTGTACCTTGGTATAATCTTATCCTATGCTGGCTACATAGTTTATGAGTTCAAGTAATTAATTCTACGCTCACTCATATTGGTGCTCAATACTACTCCCAAAAATGATTTTTGTATAGCTCATACTTCAAGAACACTCTTGTTCAAGGAATTACCTTCTTCTCTTGGGACTTAGCCTAGCTTTAACTTTTCTTAAACTTTTCTCAACTTGTCTTAAACTTTTCTCTATCTAAAAATACTATTATTACAAGTGTCTCAAAACATAACTTTATTACTCAGCTATCTTTCAAGTACAAAGCTTCAAATACTTCTTAAAATTTGGCTTAAAACTGTCTGAAATCATAGGCTTCTTTCTCCTCTATTCATAAAATACTTATAAAAAATATTTTTCTGTAGTTTAAAGTAAGGTATCCAACTTGACAGATTTCTATAGTAACTTTAGGGTTTGACTAATCTAACACTTAAACGTAGCAGCTCAACTCAAGACTCTAATGCAATAGAAGAATTTAGTAAATCTCATACTTTTCTTCAAAAATAGCATGAATAAGTAAAATTGCTCAATATAAAAATATCTTGTTACAACCTACCAACTTGATATTTGGGCAAACTAGTAATTACATAATGGAAAAATAATATATGAAGATTTTTGTAAGCCTTACATACCTGAGAATAAACTTCTTACAAGAATTGGGAAGAATTATTGAAAGCCCTAGCTTTGCATCTCAAATATACGCTTGAGTTTTCTTAGACCTATTCTGACGTTTGTGAAGAGAATACTACGTTTTTATGATTAAAAGAAGTGAAAATCGACTAATTAAGATTTAAGGATGGTGGAAAGGTCGAAATTACCCTCCCTTCAATAAAAGAGCGAAAATTAGAAATTATACACATTTTCCCCATTTTTCTCGAATTTCAGCTTTCGTCGAATTAACGAAAAAAATAAAAACACAAGTGAGGATTCGCGTCCCAGGCGCGTTGCGCCAGGGGCGCGGAAAGCCCACTGTTTTTGAAAATTTTTGGAAAAAAATATTTTGACTCAGTTGCTCTAAAATCGAGTTGAGACCATTTTCCCACTAGATTTTTCGCACTAATTGCAAATTCGATCTTGAATTTATGAACAAAACATGGGAAGACGCATTTACGCGCAAGGTCTAATCTAGGGGTAATTTAGTCTTTTCACCGGATGTTACATTTACAACTCAACATATCACAAGATTTAGAACATGCAATTACTAGTCATGATTTTAACTTAAGTAGACGAAGGGGCGCGTGGATGAACTTAATCCAACGCTTTAGGCAGCCTTACATACCTGGTAGGGAGATAGACAATCAAATTCACAAGAAATTGGCCTCAATCAATCCTCTTGAACCCTAGCCTCCTTTTTTCTCCTCAACCCTTGTTCTTAAGATGAATAGAGTAAATGATTGAAAATTTACGCTTTGGAATTGATACAGGGTTGAAAACGACCTTAAAACGACATGGTTTTAGTCTAGGATGGGTGGGTAAAAGACTAGAATGTCCTTGCTATTTGAAAATATATAAACATCAAGTGTCGTAATGGGGCAAGTCCGCGACGCAGACTTATCATACTCTAGTTATTTTTTTGACTGAAAACTCAAAACGCGTTGAAAAACTGTTTTTCTATGAAAATACACATAAATCACATTTTTCAAATGTGTTTATGTGTAAATTTTTTTAAATCGCTTTCCGATCGATTTTTTTCAATCCCGTCAAAAAATTTGAAAAAAAATATAAGTGCGAGTCCGCGTACAGGGCGCAACGCGGTCTTAACGCACACCAACACTGTTTCGGGTTTTGCATCAAAAAATTATTTTTTGATCCGGTCACTCTAGAAATTGATCGAGATCATTTTTCCATTCAATTTTTCATGTTGATCGCAAATCCGGTCTCGGATTTGCTGTCTGAGCATGAAAGACGCGTTATGAGTACATCTCTTCTCTAAGAGTATTTTGATAATTTTGTCAATTGTTACAATGTGTAACTCATTTTTTTGTTTATTTATCTCAACAAGAATGACATTCATATCTCAATAGTTAGAAATATTTACCTTAAACTTCTCATTTTACACTTAATTAGATGATTTGTAGTTTGTTTGACCAAGTTTTTAAAAGTTAAATGTGTTTATTTAAAAAAGTTAGAGGTCGTTGAGTAGAGTATATTAGTAAAAATAATGTGTGCATTAACTTGGTGTATTAGGAGTACCTTGTTTGGTACACTTTTTCATGCTTTGTATAACTAATACTTGCATTATTATACACTCTATTGCGTGTTAACAATTAAGGTTTGTATTACTAATATCATGTATTTCTAGGTATTAGTAACACAATACTTTTAATCCATGCTAAGACCCAATTGTCCCTCCAAACTTTTTTCACATCTTTTCCTCCATAATTGTAGAAGGTATATTTGTAAATAATTTTTTTATGCAATGCATGCTATTTTTAATGCATCAAACCAAACAATGCATAAAAATATTTTATGTATAACTAATGCAAGCATAACTAATACATGTTTACTAATGCAAATATTATTAATACACTCTATTTAACATTAATTGTTATACACTCTACCAAATGATCCATTAAAGTATTAAATCAAGCTATTTTTCAAAAGCTAACAGATTTTCCTTTTCGAATTTATTAGTAAACACACATTACTATTCTCCAAAAGTAACTTTTAAAAAGTACTCCTCACAAAAATATTTTTCAAAATAAATAAATTTGAAAATTTTGACCAAACAGGTTACTCTCCCGTTTAATAATATGGTTTGAATTGGTATGAAGTTCAAGAAAATTAATGAAATTTTTTAATCATGCGATCCTAAATTAAAGTTATATTAAATGTACCAAAATACCCTTTAATCTTGTGCCTTAAACATGTCACGTGGAAAATTAAAATTAAAATTTTGTTAAAAAAGAAAATGATATACTTTTTCTTAAACATGCCAAAAAGGAAAGAAAATCATCCTTTTTGAAATGAAGGGAGTATTAATTATAGCAACAAACATAATCTTTAGCACAAAATCCGTTCCAACTTTGCATCTGAGCTTATGATATTGTTCTAGCTTGATGGACTATTCATGAATTAAAAAAGAGGTGAAATCTATTTTAAATATATGTGAACTAATTCTGTATTGTTTTGAAACCGAAATAGGACAGGTAAGAGGCTCGTCGAGACACTACTCGAAACCCTAAACCAGCTCTCATTTGAAGCAATGATGACTCATGGCATAGACATCCATCAACACTTGCATCATGCTGTTAGTCCCACTTACTCATTTTGCATTATTATATTTCGACAGGATATGTTGATTCTTAAATTTATCTTAAAATTTTATTTAAATATTTGAGTTATAGTTTGTTTCAATCAACCACTTAAACCCACGATAAAGTATTTTTATCTACTAGACTTCTCTAACTTAAATTTTGAAAGGGGTATGCACATGTCCTTAAATATGTCATATCATTTATTTATATACATGCACCTCGATTTGGACCAAACATGACATTTTACAACCTACTAATGCTATTGTGTATAATTAAAGATTGTCATGACCCCAAAAGAAAATGGATTACAATTGAAAGACCTTAATCCCTAAAATAAACAATAGTATTTGATACTATTAATAGATACATAAGAAAAATGCATTACAAGACTAAAATATTCGAGACTTGGTGTTAAAAGTGCGAAAAAGCATCTAAAGTAATACTGAATTGTAGTATATATAATGTAGTCTCAGAAAATACAATAAAGATGGCTGACTAAAAGATAACATTTGACGAGAACCCGAAACCTTGAGTCTCACTACTAGATGTGGGTAATATCAACTGCATGAATTGGACTCAACCGCCATGAGAAAGTCCCTGATCGGAAGCTGCGGGGAAGAAGTAGGGGTGAGTACACATAATATGTACCTAGTAGGTTTAACCAACTGAGAATAGAGAATCAAATAAACTATGAAATAAACTAGGAATTTTTCCACCTGCACCAAGAAAACTAGTCTGGCAAAGTGATGTCAATATAATTATGTAATCATCAAATAATAAAGAAATGAGTAAACATTTGCCACAATACAATATCTCACTCAAGTACAATAATGCAATGATATGATCGATGATGCAATGTATGCAATGTAAGGTGGGATCAAGACTATCGCACAACCTATCATATATACTTCCCTCCCATCGAGCTAAGACTCCATAAACTAGGGGGGCATGGGAGAGAAGGCATGGGGACCTTGCAGGCCATATATCTCAATCACAATTACAACATCTCATCTCTACCTATCACCTCTTCGTGCTCAAGAATTTTGAAGGTGTCACATTTTGTTACAAAAAGGTGGTGACACAGTTCTCAAGTTATCAAGTGTTACAATATGCAAAATAAGGATGCCTGCAATGAAATACAATTTATAAAGAATATTCATCACCACAAGCATTTTAGATATCACAGTGTTTCCCAATACCAATCATTTCATGATAAGTTCATCCATTTTATTCATAATAGACCATAATTCTTATTTAGAATATCCAATCACAATTCTACCACCTTTAATATATGAATGTCTCAACCATAGTCATGATTCTCAATCATGAATCACAAGTATACCCGCTTTCTATAAGTTACAATCACAATTAATATACATTCATGGTTCCACATCAATCACAATCGAATAAGAACCCACACAGGGGCATAATATCAATAATAATTCTCGACACGTACACATCATATCACCCACCCCATAGAATATATCATATGAATACTCAATTACTCTACCCCAGTCCCAAAGAGGGTAAGATAAACCTACATCAAGATTGAACTGCACACGAACATACTAGTCGAAAGATTGACTCACAAAAACCAACTCTGAATCATCAAACCATTATCAAGAATATAATCTACATATCAAAAGGAGTCTATCGATACTCACATTGCTATAATTGGGGCCGGGGAAAAATCGTCTAAAAATGGATTAAATGTCAAAAATACTGAAACTAGAAATTGAGTGTGAAATCAATTCTACTAATCACTAGAAATTTATAGTTAAAAATCTATGAAAACAGGGTGGAAATTGAGTTGAAAATCCCGATTTTCTCCAAATTTGATTTAGGAGAAAAACCAAGAAATTTGAAGTCAATGTAAAGATGAAATTATGAAATAATTGATGGAAGTTATAGAATTTATGTTAAAAAACATTTACCCAATAATAATTCTCCTCGAAAATCTCTTAAAAAATTCGCCCCACCAAACTCAAAAACTCCAAAAATGGAGCTTTTGCTGACATATACTGTTCAGGCGTGGAATACCCTCCGCGATCGTAGACTACCACCTTCCGCGATCTAGAGCTCTAGAAGGAAATTCATCGCAATAGTGGAGTGGGGGTTGCGTTCGCGAAGAACAAAGGGATGCAGGATATCGTGAAACCTCCATTGCAATCGCGGAGGAGGCCCAAGTGATGGCCGCGAATGCGAAGGTGATGGCCACGAACGTAATAAATAAAATGGCAAACATCAAATACCAGATTTTGGTGATTTTGACAAGTCTCCGATCGGACCCTCGGGATTCATCTTGAACCCCCTACACACCAACTATACATGCTACTCTACTAAATTCGACGTTCCGAACCGAATGAAATCAATTAAAATCAATCCAAGATCTTCTTGATCTGAAACCCGACAGAATGTAACTAAACTAGTTTAGGATACAAAAAGACTAAATTGCCCTAAAAAATTCTAAAAGATATGGTGATGCCTCCTCTATTCCTAACATCACCTCCTAGATCCAACAAAACCATCAGAAATCAAAACCGAGCAATCGAATTCAAAGTGTTGACCAAAGTCAAACCTAGATCATTTTAAACTAACTTTTTCAACTTAAGACCACAATTTCACATACAGACTCTGAATCTGATGTCGACACTTCTCCTAGATCAATTTCCACGTTTCGGAGCTGATGTAATCGCTGAAATTTCATTTTGAGACTCAAAACTCCAAATGATATCAAAACTCACTTTTTAAATATGTAAGCCTTAAAACTCAAAAACTCGCAAAGTTCTCAACTTTTTGACTCTTACCCAAAATCAACCACGCAAGTTGATCAAGTAATACCAGTGGAAGCTAACGAAAGAGGTAAGACAAGAATTTTTGCAGAAATTTTCAGAATGGCCGGTGAGGTCATTACAAAGAGTGACATATTTTAAATAATTAACTTAATTATTTATGTAATATTGGGCGCTCGAGTACATGCACAAAAATGTTTTAAAAATTTGAGTCATAAATATCTAGCAAAAACATTTTATCAAACACTCAATAGAAACATGTCATTATATTGTTGTGCCTTATATATCCTTTGACCTTTAGCAGGTCAATATGATAAATTTGTTTTGTGACAAATAAAGAAAACTAATTAATTGTTAATGTGGGAAAATATATAGTGGGAAAAGTGGTTGGCGGTGACACTGGAAGAGGGAGGTGAAGGAAAAGAAGATGCCGAACTCCTAATTCGAACGCTAAATCTGTGTCCGGGCATGTCACACGAGTTATTCTTGCCGCATCCTATGTATCAAAAACTCCTCAACATATCCAATAGGGTGTGCCACCGTCTTTTTCTTTTCCACCATTCAAAGGTAAAAGACCGAATTCACAGAATTCAAATCTTGAATTTTCTTTTTTCGGTTACAACATGTTGAAATGGATACTTTATAGGTACTGAATGTGGAGGATCAAACGATCAAAATATTGACATGCACAAAGATAGAACATGACATCCAACAACTAGCTGAACTTGTGTTATCCAAATATGATGAAGATATAGATGCTAGCGTCAAGCAAACGTTTTTAAATGTACCCAAGAGTTTTTATTATGTTGCTTACTGTAGTCCAACGACAATCCATTGACAAGGTGCTCTTCCAAAAAGTACGTTAGTCATCATATTGGTGTATCAACTTTGTGATGGCGTATAGCCTCATCTTGCCTATCCTCCCTGCATTAATTATATTAAAAACGTTTAACTGCTCTATATTGGTGTTAATAGTTTGTCAATAAGACAAGGCAATTATCACAATCTAATTTCTTGAATCGTGATAAGTTGATATCAACTACTCTCTAGATTATTTTTATAATATAAAGTATAAATTCTCAAACTCTACTGTATTAATATATATGTGGAATATATATTCACGATAGTAAATGAAAAGTACTAGGATACTCTATTAATATTTCCCTTGCAAATTGAAGGCGATTCTTTCATCTTAATTAAGTTTATCATGCAAGAATTAGAGCCAAGCCGAGAAAGGTCTAATTAGTGAGGACATTTGTCAATTGCTCTTTGCAGTTTCTATTAATGTGATTGCCCCTAAAATTTATCAGTGAATCTGAGGATTTCATCAAGTCAGTCACCTGCCATTATCAATCATTATTACTAGATACCCCCTATGTTACTTTTTAGTTGGTATGGTGTATTTATGGAGAGCTAATTTTATTAATTTTAAAAGTTAATTAAATTATATTAATTTGATATTTTAAATAAAAAATTAGAGTTATAAAAGGAAGTACTATACATTGTAATTTTTTTGTATCAATAAAATGATATGGTGTAGCATATTAAAATGTTATTTCAAAATTAATACTATTTGACTAAAAAATAATTCACAAGTAAGACGGAATATAGGGAGTACTAATTTTTCAAAATAATTGATGATAAAAAAATAACTTGAAACCTTTAAACTTCCCCCTTTGAATTTTAAATGAATCACCTCAATAACATCATCTCCCTCATCAATATGCTGATCGATATTGATATGAACCAATTTGTATTGATAAACAAATTGCGAATACAAGCTTTTTTTTGGAATCATAACATACTGAAAAAATAAAAACTAAAGGGGAAAACAACTGAAAGGAAAAGCTAAGAAAAGAAAATATCTCTCAAAATATGCTTATCCATTAGCCTTGTATCTCTTTTCTATTTATAGTCTCTCTTACTTGGAGAGGCCTTCTATGTAGTGACTTGTGTAATGCCTTTTGGCATTTCTGACACAATTGTCCCCTTGTCTGTAGTGGAGTATTCTTCCAAGTATTTGGGTGTAGCTTTTGGCCTGTTACTGAGCCTAAGTGTGAGTGGCTTATTACCCCTATTCATAACATTGCCATCCCCTTGAAGAGGAACCTTGTCCTCAAGGTTCAACTGGGGAAATTGCTGAAGGATAGTTGACTTGGCTTCCCAAGTGGCATCCGAATCAAGCAAGGCAGACCACTTAATAAGCCATTGGACCATAGGACAATCAACCTTGTTCAATACTAGTTGCTAGAGAATCTATTCGGGCGTTAAAGCTAGAGTAGAAGATTGATCCAATAATTCCAGACAGGTAACCTGTTGGTCAGGCGTGCTGATACACTTCCGAAGAACTGAAACATGAAAAGTAGGATGAATATGGGACGAGGCAGGCAAGTCCAGTTTGTATGCAACCTCACTAATGCGTTTGAAAACTTGGGATGGACCAAGTACCGACGGCTGAGCTTGTTCTGTTTTTGAAGGCACACCGATAGTTGACGGTAAGGTTGCAAACGAACATACACCCAATCACCAACATTGAAGGTAACTTCCCGTCGCCCTTTGTCGGTAAAAAGTTTCATGCGTTCTTGAGACCTAAGTAGATTGTAAGCAACTGAGACAGAGTTTCATCACGTTGTCTAAGGCATCTGCTACAATAGGATTATGGAATCCATCCATAACATAACGAGAAATCGTCAGAGGAGGTATACCATAGACAACCTCAAAGGGAGTCATTTGGGAACTAGATTGATAAGTTATATTATGCCATAACTCAGCCCATGGAAAGAGCTTGAACCAGTCAGCTGGAGAATCAGCGGGTAAAGCATCTAAAATACATTTCTAAGCACTTGTTGAGAGCCTCATATTGACCATTGTTTTGGGGATGGTAAGTTGAGCTTTTCACTAAGTGAGTGCCCTGTAGGCGATTGATTTCGATCCAAAAATCAGACAAAAAAAGAGGATCTCTATCAGTGATAATCTTGATAGGAAAACCATGCAATTTGATGTACTCTTGAACAAAAAAAGCAGCCATTTTTTGACTAGTGAAAGAAGAGGGTAAGGCAACACAATGTCCATATTTCAAAAGACGGTCCACAATCACCAATATAGTAGTTCGCTCGTGTGAAGGAGGGAGCCCTGTGATAAAATCCATGGAGATTTCATAAAAAAAATAGCAGTAGGAACTGGAAGAGGTTGAAGAAGTCCTACTGGCTTTAATTGAGTATTATTCATTTGTTGGCAAACTTGACAGCGAGAAACAAAGTCCTTGATATCAGAACGCATGCATTGCCAATAAAAATATGAGGAAAGCCGATGAAAAGTTTTGGCTATACCAGCATGTCCCCCTATGGTGGAAGCATGAAATTCTTGCAACAACAACTTATGAAGTGTTAGATCAGCGGGAATGACAAGACAATTGTGAAACAACAGTTGCCACCTTGGAAAGAGTAACCCAGCATAGAGGCAGGATTATCCTAAAGTTGTTGGCGGAGAGCAACTAAGGCGACGTCATGTTTGTTAAGATCCCGTAATTTTGACACTAAGTCAAATTCAGTCACTGCCATTGTAAGAGAATAAAGAGCAGGCACACGAGAAAGGGCATCGGCAGCAGAGTTTAATTTTCACTGTCTATACAAGATCTCAAAGTCATAACCAATTAACTTGGTTAACCACTTCTGTTGTTCAGGCGTTTGGATTACTAGAGTGGTTATAGACTTGAGAGGTTGTTGGTCTATGAGAATAAGGAATTTTCTGCCTAATAAATATTGACGCCACTTCTGAACAGTCGTTGTAATAGCAAACATCTCTCTATGATAAGTAAAAGATACACATATTCAAGAAGAAAGCTTTTGGCTGAAGAGTTCAATAGGATGCCCATCCTGAGAAAGAACTGCCCCAATACCATCCCCCGATGAATCCGTTTCAACAGTGAATATCTTTTGAAAGTCAGGGAAGCAAAGTACAGAGACATTACTAAGAGCCTCTTTGAGTTGAAGAAAGGCAAAAGCCTCCAAATCAGTCTAACGAAAGGCTTCCTTTCTTAATAAATCAGTGAGAGGTGAAGCAATATGGGCATATGATTTGATAAAGCAACAATAATAGCCAGTAAATCCGACAAAACCTCATACATCCTTCACTGTCAAAGGTGGAGGCCAAGAGACAATAGCATGTATCTTATCAAGATCCACTTGGAGTCTGATGGAAGAGATAATGTGGCCAAGATACTTAATGGAGGATCAACTAAATTGGCACTTGGAACGTTTAACCACACAAATGAGTGTTGACATAGGACCTCAAAAACCTTCCATAAATGATCCACATGATCAGGCCAGGATTAGCTATAGACCAAGATAACATCAAAGAAGACCAAAATGAATTAGCGAGGAATAACTTAAACATTGAGTTCATAGTCGCCTGAAAGGTTGAAGGGGCATTAGAAAGACCAAAAGGCATCACAACAAACTCATAGTGCCATTTATGAGTTCGGAATGTCGTCTTTTTTATATCCGATGGATAAATCTGAATTTGGTAGTACCCAGTGAGCAAATCCAACTTAGAAAAAAAGCAGGCCCCATGGAGTTCATCAAAAAGCTCATCAATAGTGGGAATCGGAAAATGGTCTTTAACTGTAATAAGGTTAATAGCACGGTAATCAACACAAAATTGCCAAGTGCCATCTTTCTTTCTAACAAGAAGAACAGGAGGAGAGGAAGGGCTACAACTACGGCGAATCACACCATCTTTCATCATTTCCGAGACCAACTTTTAATCTTAGATTTCTGAAAATGGGGATAATGATATAGGCAAACATTCACCGGCTTCAAATTAGGCAGCAAAGGAATGCAATGCTCTTGAGGTTTGGAAGGTGGTAAAATATAGGTTTTTTCAAAGATATCTTAGAAGGAGTACAACAGAGAGGTCAAATCAGGGGAAAGATTTGGTGACGGTTGAGAGTTTGGAGCAATAAGATCCAAGCAATAGAAGCAGGTGACTGAATAAGTAGTGGTTGAATGACAAAGCGAAGAAAATTGAACCTGGTCCATAGAAGGAGCAGGATCCCCAACCCACTAAATGGTTTTTCCTGCAAAAGACAATTCAAAGAGAAGAGTAGCGTAGTCGTAGATAGTTCTACCCAAAGTACGCAACCAGACTATCCCAAAAACCATATCAGACCCATAAAATGCTATGACAAGAAAATCTGTGCAAAGAGTAAACCCTTGAATGGTGAGTGTTACCTATGAACTACCCCTAAACATCTTAGTGTATGACCACTACCTACAAGAACTGAAAATTGGGAGGAGATCTCAATTGGTAGTTTGAGAAAATTGACCACATGAGGATGTATAAAGTTATGAGTGCTGGACCCATCAAGAAGAACTTTAATTGGAGATCCCTTGATGGTACGGGAGAAGCGAAGAGCAGTAGGATATAGGCCGCCGGATAAAGCGAGATAGCTAATGTGTAACAGCCCGGACCCCACACGTGTATATATTGTCCGCTTTGCCAGCCATGGGTCGCCCATGCACCAGCGCACGATTTTGTTTCTCCCAGGTTTCCCCGGGA
>JAPFFP010045049.1:0-11920 GCA_026153255.1 Solanum medicagineum | reverse complement strand
GATTCCTTAGCTATTATAGTTGGAAATCCGGTTTAGTGTTTGTCTGGGTGCCCAATCGGCACTAATCACGACCCCTGTGTTGGGTCGTGACAGATTAATAGGAGCTCCAATCCCTACTTGGTTAGATCATACAAGTATAAAGTATGTGTTAGTACTTGAAATGTACTAAGTATGCAGGGTGCAATGCAAACAAGGAGTATGAGCCGTAATAATCAAGATGCATAATCATGATAAATAAACATAAGCTCAATATGATATGAGTAATCAATGTTTTAGTCAAACATGTCCAAAGGTGATCAAACTTGCATAGCTTATCATACACATGTGGGAAGAGACCTCAACCGACATATAAGACCAAGCAAGCTACTACTTGGAATCTCTATGTTTGCCATCACACCAGAAATAGAGTGGTCTACTTGCCAAGGTAAACCAAACTTGACCCCACATAATAGGTAACTTTACCTAGTTGGATCCACTAGTAAAAGCCCTTTTTAGAGAAAATAGCATGAACCTATGGTGGCAAATAGTTAAGAGACAAAGACTTTATATAAGGACCCCTTGGGTCAAGCCCCCACCTTATTCTCTTTCGGTGCTAAGTATAGTCCCACGGAATACTTGACATAATCATAGATATAATCATAACTTGAATGACTCGTGAAAATATTATATCATGGTAAGAGTAGCTCATTCATATACTTGACCCCTATACGTGAGCATATACCTTATACTAGAGGGTCTTTGTAAACTTGACCCTTTCTAGCGGGCATTGTTTTACACATGAGGGTAGGACTTATAATATACTTGACCCCTTCTAGTGAGCATTAGTTTGTACATAAGGGGAAAACACTTATCATACTTGACTCCTTCATGTAGACGATATTCATTCACAAGAGGGTGGAATATAGTATAAGGTCTCAACATCTTACTTACGAATCATAGAAATTTGTCATGAGTTTAATGCATGCTTAGGAGCCCATAATTTATCATATCATGCTTGTCTTGAAATTTATGCAATAATCTTTCATCAACATAAGAATCTTTGCCATGTAAACTTAGTCAAACATGGTGGGTATACGCATACATAATTAAAATCATGCAATTCAAGAGTATATGTAATGGGGAAAGTAAACTCAATTCATTTGGAAATTATTCAAATCAACCCACCAATATTGTAGTAAAAGCCCTAATTTGGTATCATGAAATACATCTTAAAATTCACAATCTTTCATAGTTTACATAGTTCACATCTTGCATAGCTTCAACAGATATGAATCAACTCATGCAATAAGCCTTTAATAGACATTCATGCTCAATCAATCAATATTTGAAGAATTCGAGCTCAAATCATATTTATAATGCATAATAAAGTTTACCCATAAAGTATTCAACCTTAAAAACCATGAGATCTAGTAATGGAAAAGGATTTGGTTCATGGGTGGAAGAATCACCATGAATTAAGCCCACATACCTTTAACTTGAAATTTTCTTGAAGGAAAAATGGAGGAAGACTTGGGGCTTCACTTGACTCCTTGAGATCCAAGTCAAGTTCTTGAAAAGCTTGAGATTGAATGGGAGTTTTGTGGGAGGATTTTGGAGAGGATTAGGGATAAAAATGCCTTACAAGAGTGAATGTGAGTAATACGAGTTGAAACCCTAGCTTGGGAGAGTATGAATATCATCTAAAGTTCAAAAATTGACGTTTTGAAGTGTCCTGTCGGCAAAATCGATGGTCCAGAGGTCTCATTGCTAAACCATTCGGCGGTACGCCAAATGGGACCTTTAGATCGGCCTATTTAACATTCTTTCAAACTTTTCGGAGCAATTCAGTGATGCACTGAATGCATTATTTGGTCAAACTGACTGTAACCCTTCTTTTCAGCCTAGACAGGCTTTAGTTAAACGGTCATAACTTCTTACTTCGAACTCGAAATGAGGTGAAATTGGATGTTTTGGAAAACTAATTCAAATACCTATAATTTGGTAGGTAGTGGGTCACCTACTTCATTATGTGCTAATAGATAGGATCCTTTGAAATTGACTCTTATACAAATTCACACCGAAACTTAACCGATTGGAATCCTTTGGTCTTGGCTCGATGTAAGAGATGTCCTATGACCCCAAATCACATGTAATAATCTTTGAATACCTAAAAATTTATCTCACCACATTAGAAGTCATCAAGTTAAGCCTATACATATACGAGAAATGACTCAGGTCTTAGCTTAATATATGGGGCATTACATAATCATCCCAATCCCTAATAATTCACCTCATTTTCACTCAAATACCTTAAATTCTCAAATTCTCCTAAGTCTTTTCTCCCCAAGATCCATTAAAGAAGTCAAGTTAGGGTTTCCAAGTTCCCCAACTAATTTTTTTCAGATTTCTCCAAGTAATTCTATTCAAGGTATGTGGTTATTCACTCATGGGTTCCTTCTGCTCATGGATTCCAAAGATTTTCTCACTTTTTCATCCAATTTTAGCTATATATTTTATAGGTTTTATGATCTCAATTCAAATTGCGATGAGTTATGATTTATATGATAATTATTTATTTAATTATGCATGAATTATTGTTTAATTTCATGATGTTTTGAATTACAAGTAATTTCTCTGCAAGGATATCTAGGGTTCAGGAACTATGATTTCAGTTATTGATTTCTATTGTTATTATGCATGAATTTTTCTAATTAAATTACATGTATTAAGTCGATTTGAGATTAAACCCATTTAATCACCATAGTTGGTGATAACCTATGATCATGAATGAAAGAAGACTTCAGCCATGTTTCATGAAAAGACTTATATGTGTTTTAATGAAGTCCTGAATGAATATGGTGCAAGGATTTTATCACCAAATCATTGATTCTAGATGTGATAAAGATAATTTCTCATATTGATGAATCGTCAAAGTTTTAATGAGTTATTCTAAATGAATGATGGTTTTATTGATTCAAAATTATGATTGATTTATGATTGACTATTGTACTATGATTTACTATTCCGTGGAACTTGATGTAGCACCAAGAGCTTGAGGTAGGGTTCAGTCCAAAAGATGCTAAAATTATCTTCCCATGTTAATCCTAGTAGCAACTTTTTGCCCAAAACCAATCATAGTTTTCCTTATAGGTCTAACTAGTGGATCCACATATAAATCATGAATGATTCAATGTGCCATCACAAAGTCTACCTTGGCAAAGTAGCCTCTCCATTCTCGATGTGAGAGTTATATCGAATTCCATGTTATAGCTCACATGGTCTTATTGTCAGTTAGAGTTGATATCCCACAAATGAATAAGATTTACTTCCATGCTTTTATGATATTTTTATGCATTGATCACCTGATTTACTTATACTTTACTTCATATCTTTACTATTACGGTCTTATATCCAATGACTCATGCTTCACTATACTTATAATTATTCATGCATTTCCCACATACTTAATACATTCAAATGTACTAATGCATATCCTTGCATATGCTATGTCATAATGTCGGGACGGATGATCATTCCTCTTCACATTCGTTACAGTTTATAGTAGAGATTTGGGGGCAAGTCCTTATGCTTCAAGGGCGATTCCATCACTTCATACTCTTGTTGTTAGTCACTTTCGATTCTTTGAGACTATGTCATTTTATTTTGTTTATGAGGATGAGTTAGGAACGTCTCCATCGACACCACCTATGGCTTGCTTGGTGTATGGAGTACACATTGTCTTCTTCATTTGCTATACTATGTTCTTGAATTTTTATGAGTTTTCACTTATATTCTTTATTTCTTTACCTTATGAATACTTGATATGCTAAGAAGCTTGGTTGGAGTTCCTTCAGGGATTTCGATCGTTGTGTCACACCTCTAGCCTAGCTTGGTTCACGACACGGAAGTAGACATTCACAACCATAATAATACAAATGGAGTGCAGAATAATGCAAATGCAGTGTCAAATAATGTGGTGCATTTCTGCCTTATGATACGTACGTATCCGTCAATAACCTAAAGCCGAACCCATGGGGTCCACACGTGGACCATGTATCTTTTGGAATTATTTTTCCTCAACATAATTATATCTAGCCAGAATCATTTCTTATCAGCTTTAATCATATCTAGCCAGAACTATTGCTCATTGGTTTTTATCATATCTCACAAGAATCATTTCCCATCGGCTTTTAAGAAAACTGTGGATCTGAATCAATCTTCCAAAACCAACTCAAATAAGCATGTTCATAGTATGAGTATGTGATGAAGTCCACAAAGAAATCCACGCAATTCAACAATCACAATAATTTCTCTCGATATATGACCCACATCATTCAAACAAAATTCTCAATTCAAGGCTCATATTGTCTCTCAAATCATGTTGCCAATTTAGTACCCCATTTCATCAAGTCACGTTGTCATTTTATCATCCCATTTCATCTTTTAGGCCATTTCATGAATAACTCATTCTATAGCCAGATCCCCATCACTCTCCAACATATATAGAAGGAAATACAATATTTAACACTCTCAACTAAGGTTTTGAAATTCACTTGCCTCAAAACAATCAACCAAATAATTACTTCGACACTTGAGCCTTCCCCTTACGCCAAGTCTTCGATTCAATAAAATCTATTCAAATACAAAATCACAATAAGAAAACAAGAACAATGATATCAAATTCATTGATTTTGGGAACCAAATTTTTAAAAGTCAAAATTCTTTTCTCGAAAAAATAGGAGTAAATTTGAAATCAACACATAATTATTTTACCCAAATCATTTGAAAACCACTGATGAAAACTATTTATAAAATAGCATTAAAATCAGTTCAGAATCCTCAACTTATCAAAAGTTCATGTTCATGGAAAAATTCTCAAAATATGAAGTTCAAAGTCAAAAATTAGATGTTGAAATTATGAAATAATAAATTAAAAAATCGAAGAATCTAAGTAAAAATCACATACCAAATGAACAAATGTTTAAGAACCACTTCAAAATTGGCATAACAGAGTTCACAAAGCTCAAAAATGTCAAATGGGGAAGAAACCCTGAAATGAATCGTAAAAGTCAAAATTAGTCTCAGATGCTGTTTAAGTGGCTCGATGGTAGCTTTTGTGACACCCTTCAATTAAGTGAGTGCCACTTAAGCGACTAGTGGATCGCTTTAGCGATCGGCGCTTAAGCGGCCACTGGTTTGTTTAAGCAACCCTACCCAAGGAAAACCACTGCTTAAACGATCAGGCCTCAGCTTAAGCAATTAGGCCTCTGTTTAAATAGTGGTCTCCAAAGAGACCAGGTATCCCTTAAGCAATACCTTAGGCACAAGAACACATCAATTTTTAAACAACACTAAAAACTTGGAATCAAACCTTGAGATTCGTTCAATATTTCAAGCACACAAATCATATATGCTATCCTACTAAAGTCGATATTCCGTATCGAATGGATTCATCAGAAATCAAGTCCAAAGTCTTCTTGACTATAACTCCGATTAGTTGTAACTTGAACAACTTAAGTTTCAATAAAGATCAAAACACCTTTGGAACTCCCAAAAATTACATTGGTACTCTTTTTACGCCTAACATCATATCCTGAATCCAAAAAATCAATAAAAATTCAATCTGACCATTCGAACTCAACTCAA
Organism: Solanum medicagineum; assembly: GCA_026153255.1. NCBI lineage: Eukaryota > Viridiplantae > Streptophyta > Magnoliopsida > Solanales > Solanaceae > Solanum > Solanum medicagineum. Next base: position 6,295 of record JAPFFP010045049.1, on the reverse strand, counting down.
ACTTCCAACTTAAAACATCAAACCCGCAAAACAACTTCAAATTAAGAAACTGTGACTCTCATAAATCAATTTTCACATTCTAGAACTGATGAATCGATAAAATTTCATTTCGAGACTCGTGGTTCCAGCTGGTACTAGAAAATCACTTTTGAACTACTTAAGCCTTCAAAAACTTCAAATTTTACAACTCTTCAGTAAAATTCCAAAACTAACTTCACAAACTGATCCAATGGGACTCAAAACAATTATTGGAAGAGATAAAATGATAATGTTCAAAAATGACCTTTGGCATTATTACATTTTATATACATAAATTAATATAAAATATAAAAACGTAATTAAATATTTCAGTTGTGGATATTAGAATAATTTGACATTCAAATTACAAAATTCATGCTTTTAAAGTAGTATAAATACATTAGTTTATTTTTTAAAAAAATTATTATTTTCTATATTGAATAACATTTTAATATTCTATATTTTTCACCAGTTTCCGTTGCTAACTAAATGATGACGCACCCCTTTCTCGCTTTAGCGTCCGCGCCAACAATTTATATAATATATTTAAGATCCTAAAATTAAAAAGTATAGGCAATACAATTACAAGTAAATGAGTAGTAAAATAATAATCAAGTAAGCCCCAATTGTGTTGCTAAGTGAAAAATGAATGAAAATGCCATAAACTTCTAAAAGTTAATTAATGAAAACACATAGAAGAAAAATGCCCAAAATGGACAGTAGAATAAAAACAAGTTGTTATTCACGTTCAAACCAAAGACTTTTGGCATGTTCCAACCATAAAGCCAAGCAACTCACTCGTGACTTTTGAAATAGATAGGTTGATGCTTAGTTGTCTTCACATTTATCATATAGTAATAAAATTACAAAAAAAATTATAATAACATATTCAGTAAAATCTCACAAGTGAAGTTTGGAAGGTTAAATATGCGCAGACCTTATCACTACTTCATACAGATAGAGAAGTTATTTTCGAAAGAAAAATTAAAGAAAAATATTGTGTTTTTTAAACATAACTAAACTGTAACAAGTAGCATTTTCATTTTTCCTTTTTTGTGGTGCGAGGGAGGCGGGGGGTCGAGGGAGGGGAGGATATGAGCGTGTGACTTATGTATTTGAGTTTGGGTGATGAGTTATAAAGTATATTAATATACTATATATAAGCGTCTAGAAGCAGGCATCACATGCGACATGACTGATTAAGCAAGCAGCTGTTAATTGGCATGTCTGCTTTAACTGCTTGATTTTACTATGTCATTTTTATTAATTATTTTGTTGGCTGTTTTGATTATGATTTTGCAATATTACTCCTCGTAAATTCTTTTAAAGGCAATTCTCGATTGATGTGCATGCTTCAGTTGCTCGATTTTGCTATGCAATTTCTATTAATTATTTTTCAGATGTTTTAACTATGAATTTACAATATTATCCCTAATAAATCATTTTTTAAAAAGTACTGTGATTAATGTGTTTACTTTTTTATGATATTATCCTGATAGATTATCTTTTCGGCTGTTTCATATGCTAACAATTTAAAAAAAAAAAATTTTTAAAAAAGACACCCCTCCAGTGGAGATCTCCTCTGGTGCCTCCATTCGTCCATTTATTCAATCAACAGTCAAAAAATAATTTCCTTACTATAATTAAGAAGTAATTACTCCCAAATCAATAACTAAACTGGCAAATCCATGGAACAAAGTCATTATTCTAGCCAAAATCAAGAGCTAGGAAACCAGACCCAACAAAAATCAATTGATTTTCTAATGCAAAACTCTGAAAAGATTAGAACAGATACAATTGAATTTGAGATTCACAAAAAGAAGAAGACGAGTACTCATCTTTGCGGTGAACGTCTGAAGCATTTTTCCAGCAAAACATTGAAGTACTCTCTTGTTGTCCATTATGATATTAAGATACTCCGATTGAAGTTACGGCTTTTTATATTAATTTTTTTACTCCAATGTATGAGCAGTTAAATTTTTACATCACATAATTGCGAGTTGTAAAATAACTTAAATCCTTGTTGCTTTCCAGTTTTGGCTTTTGCTTTTTCCTAAACAAGGGTTGATTGATAATGGAGGTAAATCCATGGTAAAACAGAGAGGGCAACCATCCACTAGAGAAAATTCTAACTCTTCGTGGGGGTTTCAGTTTTCACCTCCAAATTACCGAAGCCTTTTGTTCAACTTTTTGCAATTTGAATAATTGACTTTTTAAGATCTATGCCAAAACTTTTACGCAGGAAATTTGACGATAAAAAATTATTTTTACTATATATAAATAATATAATTTTTCGTCAAAAGAGGTTCGAATGAACCCCTAAACATTATGTGGCTCCGTCATTGACAAAAATTATTATTTCTTAACTATAGTTAGATAAATAGTAAAAAGAATTAGTTTTTGACCATCGATTAAATAAGTAGACAGGTGTTATTTATTTAAAAGTGCACTGAAGGCACGGGAGGAGATACATGACGAAGGGGAGTCCGTTCCAAAATTTTATATGTATAATATAAATTAAAACAAAATAAGTAATACGTAATAACATAAAATTTGTTATAAGTCATAATAATTAATAATTTAAAATTTTAAAATATATTTCTATTATATAGAAGAGTGAATCCAAGGATGACCAAGGGCAAAATTGTCATTTCATACTAACAAAATATCTATTAAAAAAGATATCAAGAAAACTAAATAGTTCTAGAAACATCTTTTATAAAAAGATGATTTATAAAAGATGAAATGGATTATGATTAAAAGTAATTTCATGTTTACAAGAAAAAAATAAATATTCTAGAAGCATCTTTTAATAATTTCTATTTCTATCATATTGAAGAGTGAATCCAAGGGCGATCAAGGGCAAAATTGTCATTTCATACTAATAAAATATCTATTAAAAAAGATATCAAGAAAACTAAATAGTTCTAGAAACATCTTTTATAAAAAGATGAAATGGGTTATGTTTACAAGAAAAAATAAATAATTCTAAAAGCATCTTTTAATAAAAAGAAGAACATGAGGAATAAAGAATATATCTATCACTCTACCCTAATTCATTAAAATATTATATATTTTGCATTATACTTTTCTCTAAATTCAATCTATATGGTTAACATCTAAAACAAATTTCATATATTACCCTTTTCTAGAAATTTATTCCAAGACATGCGTGAGATTATCATAAAAAGTTACTCCAAGTTCTACAATATTCTAATAGATATATAATTAAAAAAATCAAAGGTACTTTAAGATGTGCGATTGAATTATTTCTTCAAAAGATTATGTAAATTTTTTATTGCTACTTTTTAAAAGAATAACTTCAAGAATCCAATTGCTTTATTTTGTTATAAGTTAATAGTTAAAAACTCCGTTAAACTTGATACGTTTTATTAAATGTACATCTTCATTATGAGAAGTCAATATAAGAACTTATTATTTTAAAATATAATTAGTAACCTTACAAATAAATTGATGGATGACATATTTACATGTAAAGTAAAATATAAACATTTACTAAATTATAAAGGAGTAGATCTTTATTTAAATATATAGATTTATACTTTATTAGATTTAAAATGTGTTTATTTTAAATATTAAATTTAATTTAAATATGAAGCTGTCGAGCGAAATTTTGATGATAAAAAACACAAAAGAGTATTTTTAACATTATTTTGCTTTGAATTAATCAAATCAAAATTTTAATTAATTATTGTAGAGTACTTATTTTATTTTTCAATTTAGCTTAATATTATTATTATTATTATTATTATTATTATTATTATTTTTGTTGAGACAATAATGAAAATATAATTTCATACTAACAAAAAATCTATCAAGAAAAATAAATAGTTCAAGAAATATCTTTCTATATAAACATCTTTCTATATATAGAAAGATGAAATGGATTCTGACCAAGGGTAAAAATGCAAATTCATGTTAACAAAAATCTATCAAGAAATATTGATCTTTGATACAGTAATACACAATGATTTGTGATTATCATCTTATATAATTTAATTTGATAAATAGATTAACTTTGAATCCTAATAAATTAATATTATTATGCAATAGCAAAAAATATAAATGTTAGATCATAAAAGTTTCACAATATAAAAGTGAATGTTTAAAAAAATTAATGCCAACAATATATAGGTTAAATTATTATAATAAAATCTTTTGTGAATAACTTTTTAAATTGGACTAGTTTAGTGTACGTGTTTTGCGCGTGTGCATCGCGTCAATTAGTAAAAAGTTTATAAGAATAAATAAATTATTACGTGTGTAACATATATCATTGAGCTCACAACTATAAATAATTATGTAAATATTACTATTGCATATCATCAAATTTATAAATATTTAGAATTCACTTTTGATTTAGAACTGTTCTATCTAAATAATTAATTAAAATTTTGACTATCAAATATTTAGTTAATAAAAGTATGTAATATAACAAATTTAAAAAGAAAAAACTTCAGTAAAATTATGTTAGAAACATTAAGCTGCTCTTTTTTATATTTAGGAATCTTTTGTTACATTAAATTTTAATCAGTTAATTATTTAACTTCTAATTATTCAACTCTAAATCACACATTAAAAAACTATTTTAACATATCTATATAATTGATTTTCTCATCTTTATTGTTTTATAAAACTATTGCATCAAATAATCGTTGTATTTGTTTAATTTTATGTACATAAATATTATATTTATTTAATGACAAATACTACGTAATATATAAGTTTTTAATTGACACGAAGTATATTGTGTCTTTGAGCAGAAGTCTTAAAATGATATATAGTAGTTCTCTAAAATGCAGGCTAATAGTGCACGGCCCAAATAAGTAGATATCTAGTAGTTTTCCAAATTAATGTTTTTTAGTGACTATACATCAGTACACTGAAATTCTCAATTAGATACTAAAATACAACACATTATAAAGATTCAAATAATAAAATAATAATAAAGAATATGCAAAATCTCAACCTGAATATTTCTAGTCCTTTTTTAATAGTTTGCCACTAAATTGATTAGTGCAACAAATGTTGTCAATTAACACAACGCTATAACACCAAAAAAGCAATAAAAACCTAGCAAAACATATCGTAAAGTCATATCTACTTATCGAAGCAAAATCTATATACTGCAAATAAAATAAATACATAAAATTTAAAATCCCATTAATTCACCATAGATATTCTACCAATGTCTAAAGAGAGAAAAAAGACAATTTTATAATTTGAAGAGATACCCATAAAGAGGCTTACGATTTTATTTCAAGTTGGATGTATGTTAGGACTTCTACATGTATTAAGAAACTAATTTTTAGTTAAATTATAATTCTTTTTATTAGACCAAGAAGTTTTAAAATAGACTAAGAAGAAGGATCCATAAACTTCCCTCTCTCCCCCAAAAAAGAAATCCCTATGATTTGGATTAAGAGATAGTATATGATAACTAATCCACAACACAAATTAACATTAGACCAATTATAAATAATCAAAGAAGTTAAAAGCAGATCAAAATGAAAGCAAGGCGTACCTCTTATAAGCATAATAATTCATGATTCTTGTGTAGTTTTGTTGCTGCCAACAATATCACAATATATTTATGACCATAATAATAATAAGAAAAAAAAAATAGCAACTTAATGCATACCTCCCACAATAATTCATGATTTTTACTGTAGTTGTATGCCTGCAACCAAAAGCACAATAGGTTTATGGCCATAATAAGCAAACTCTAAATCAATATCCACAAAGAAAAAAAAATTAGCACATAATAAGCAAGATTAATGCGTGGTGGGTTGAAATTTAGCTGTTTTAACAATACAATTTTCACGAAAATAAATTAAAGTGACATTAAATATTAATATCTAAACCTATTTCAATTTTGAAAGTAGAGTAACAAGTAATATTAATTAGTTGAAGAAACTTTCCCTTTCATATATTTTAATTTAATAGTTTTTTTCTAATTCTTCTCACCATATAATTTAGGAGTCTAAATCTTCTCATACAATTTTTTTTTTGAACTTCATAGGAAACTTGATTCTTCTCATGAGTTTTTTGTTTTGGACTTGGAAATTTTAGCCTATTTTTAGACTTCTTTTACTATATTTTTTTACGTTTTGTTTACTATTATGGTGTCTACTTTTTGGGAATTTGTAAAATTTTTTTTTTTTACCTATTTTTTTATCAAGTCTATTTTAATTGAAAAAAATATTTATATAGAAATTTAATCATAATAAGAAAATTTTCTCTTTTTAATTTTTAT
>JAPFFP010045048.1:0-11920 GCA_026153255.1 Solanum medicagineum | reverse complement strand
AACATAGTTAGCATTTGACTTATTCAGTGATTGTAAATTGTAAAACTCGTTAAATTGTAGTAGTTTGATTGCCAAATGAATCAATGTGTTATGGTTTGCTTTGTAGCTCCATGATCATGTTTCAAAAATGCTAGTTTGGGTACCTAAGTTGAAATTGAGTATGGTATATGTCAATAGGATGATTTGCTACGTATTGCTCGTTATCTATCTAGATTGAGTCGTCTCTTGAGGATAAAAGACAAATCTAAGTCGAGGGTGTTGATGTGCTGTCAAAATACAACATATTTGGTGCCTAAAACATGGGATTTTATGTGTTCTCAGTGCCACTTTTTATGATTTTTATGTGCTTTGTATTTCTTTTCTTGCAGAAAATATAGGTTGGCCTGATTTTGGTGAAATGTAGTAGATTTTGTTGAACTTGAGGATCTACGAGACCCACTACAAGTCGTAGCCTAAGCTATGAGTCATGGGGAATGATCTTAGTGATTATCAGTTTCCAAAACTAAAATCTGAGAAATTGAAATTCAGCTATTCGAGCTCAAGGTATAGGCCATAGCCCTCACTACGACTCGTAGAAGGGGGCCTCATAGTGATTAACAATGTTGATTAAAATTTAACCAGGAAATGCAAAGCGGATTACTAGAAGGCATTACGAGTCATATACGAGTCTATGACTCGTAGAGGTGGATCGTAGCAGTGAAGTCTAAAATATCAAGTGCTGACAACGAAAGCCTGATTACGGCTCGCAGGTCACCCTACAAGCCGTAACTATGAGTCATAACAGCTGCCAACCTGAATTTTCTAATTATTCTAAGTACCTTTTGTAAATAATATAAATAGTATATGTTAGGGCTTTGCTACACAGATCTTAAGAAAGTTTTTAGAGAGAGAAGCTCTTAAAATACTGTAGGGTTTTAATTTGGAGGCTCAACTTGGAGATTTGGAATCACTTGTAAATCAATTTTATCATTCAACTTACGATTCTAAGAAGGGTTTCTTTGTTCCTCATTTTTCTTGTGTAATTTCTCAACTATGTGTGTTTCATTCATTGTTTGTTTTCTTTCCCAAGTCATGAGCAGCTAAACCCCGACATCGTGGGTATTGTGGGAACCATAAGTAGCTAGCTTAATAGCTTGGATTATTTGCACCTCTTGAGTTAGGTATTTGCATGTATTGTCCATTTTCCTTCATTTCGCTTGTTGTTTAATGGTGGCCAACATTAAACCCCGCATAGCATTATGATCTCAATAAAGGTAGTGATGAATATGAAAAGAAAATGGGTGACAGAATTCGAGTAATGTGTTCTCGTCTAATCAGCCAAACCAAGGCAAGGAGAGGTTCACTGAAATAATAGGTAACGGTTAGTTGGCATGCTATGGTTGTCGGCCAAGCGCCATAGGAAAATTCGACCTTCAGTTTTGCCTAAGGGTTGGAAGAACCTAACTTACCATCCTGCATACAATGTCCTAATTAAGGTTGTGTTATCCAGGGTGTTGAGTTAGTGAATCATGGGGAGCACAATTTCCCAAGTTGCTCTCTAATTTAATTGTCTCTTCGCTTTATTAGTATAGTTTTATTTTCTTATAAGTCATTTGAAACCCCTTTTTTTAATTAACAATATAGTTAATTGATGCTTGAAATGATTGTTGGTGAATCAATGCGACAAGACACCATATTCCCTTGGGATTCCACCTTAATCTATGGTTAGGTCTTATATTTGACAATGATCGCTTTATCCTCAAAGTGAGAGGTGTTGTTTGAGTGTGATCATGATCATGAATTAGTTTACCATATAGATTCGGCTATTGCATGAGATGTCATGGGGAATACAATCCTAGCTTTGCATAAATCGGTTAAAATCTAGTAGTCTTTGTACACATTTTTTACTTTACTTTAGTAGTTTAGCTTACAAAAACAAAAACCCTCTATTTACTTTATGTACTTTCAGGAATAGACATTATATCTGAAAATGGTGCTAATTGATTTATTATCACACATTCCTTGTGGGATTAATCTCAACTCTGATTGGGTTCTATATTTGATCAATGACCGCTTTACTATTCCTTTTTGAGATTAAATTTGGGCGTTTAAAATTTTGGTACCATTTTCGGGGAATACAACAAAGAAATAGTCTATTAGTCGCTACTTTTAGTGTGTAATACTAGTCCCAAATTTTACTTTTGTTTCTTGTTTTTATTCTTGGTAGGGAGCCAATGTTGCATGACAAACACCTGAAACAAGGGTGAAGCACTTGTTCCCTACGACCTCGAGCTTACTAAGTCAATGCGCAGAATGAATGCCTAAGAACGCGAAACAGCTAGATAGAGAGAGTTTGTAATGAATCCTGTTTGTTGGGGAAATGATGGTCTGGGTGACGATGACCATACAGATAATGAAGTGCCACCGGCAACACAACTTAGAGAGGTGCCGCTGCTCGGTGTAAGACCCCAAGGACCTCAACAGCCCCAAGAAGTGAATGATGATGATGAGGGTGCTGGAACCACTAGAGTAATAGTGCTCCCCCCACTGCTTGGAGTTGTTAAGTTTATCATCACTAGTACTATGTTGCAGATGCTACAGTTGAAAGGGTTGGTTTAGTGGAGTACAACTGAGGATGCAAATCAGCATGTCTAAAACTTTTTGGCGACATGTCATCATTCAAAATTCCAGTGGTCAGTCAGCAAGCACTTAGGTTGCGATGATTTCCATTGTCTATTTCTGGTACAGTGATAAAGTGGTTGAATAACCTTCCAACTTATTCTATCTGCACTTAGGGAGAGTTAAAGAAGCATTCTTTGAGAGGTTCTTTCCTGTATCAAGACAGCTGAAGATCACATATGACATTGGGTTTCGTAAGCAACTGCCGTATGAAGCAATACATGAGACTTGGGAGAGATTCAGGCAAAAGCTTAAGCAGTGCCCTAATGATTATCTCACAGACGAACATTTGTAAGAAGTCTTGTACAGGTCATGCAACTTTGTAACGGAGCCTATAATTAATGCTGCTTGTGGGAGATCGTACATGTCCAGGACTTTCCCAGACATAGTGGTGATCTTAGATCAGGTAGCTAAAAATAACAGGGCATGGTACAGTAGAGATGGAGACTATTCTGGGTTCATTTTTGAGATGACTGCGGAGCAGCAATAGAAGGAGGAGGAACAGGATCAAGACATGGCCCATATGAAGACCCAACTAGACTTGCTGGCAAAACGGCTACTAGTTGGAGGCACAGAAAAGGTGAAAGCCATGGAAACAATGCCCAGGTATGATGACCAAGGCTATAACTATGATGTGAAGGGTAACTTCTTGGGTAGCCAAGGGGGTTACTAGCCATTCAACACTGGTAATCAAGGTCGGAACTATGGTTGTGAGAACTATCAAGGCAATTGACAAAATAGAGATGGCTATAGGAACCGTGAGGATCATCATGATGGTGGCGGAAAATGAAAATTTGAAGAGATGATGGCAAAGTTTCTTGAAAAAGTTGAGTCAACTGATATAGGGGTGCGATACATGAGAGGAGAAATGTCTAATGTTCGGAAGCTGGTCGACTCACATTCCCCCTCGATCAAGAACCTAGAACAGCAGATAGGGCAACTATCAGCCTCATTAAATTTGAGAAAAGTTGGGTCACTTCCTAGTGACACTTTTTAGAACTCAAAAAATAATGGTCACTGCATGGCAGTAACCACGAGGAGCCATAAGGTACTTTCTCACACAGTTGTCTTAAATAATGTAGGTATGGATAAAACTGAAGGCAACGTATCGAACCCCGTGGGGGTGTATGCTAATGACGTGAGTAAAGAAATTGATGTGACACCAGCATATCCTGAGGTTGCTAATAAGGCTCAAGAGTCAGACAAACCAGTAACACAACCTCTGCTAGCCATTCCCAAGTCACCACCACCATTCCAATAGAGGTTGCAGAAGAACGTTGAGGATGACAAGTTTTAGAAGTTCTTGTCTATGTTGAAGAAATATCAGTGAACATCCCTCTTGTGGAGACACTAGAGTAGATGTCAGGCTACACTAAGTTAATGAAAGAATTAGTAACTAAGAATAGGATAGTCATAATCAAGCTGGCAAACAACCTTCATCACTATAGCACCATTGCTACAAGATCTCTTGTTGAAAAGAAGGAGGATTCGGGAGCCTTCACCATTCCATGCACCACTAAAGCTTATGACTTTGCGAGGGCCTCTGTGATCTGGGTGCCAGGATCAGCTTGATGTTATTGGCAGTTTACAAAAAGTTGGGCTTAGGAGCCCCCACACCCACTATAATGTGGCTACTCATGGTAGACAGATCGGTGAAGCAGCCTCTGGGGATTTTGTGTGATATGCTGGTCCATGCGGAACAATTCATTTTTCTTGCTGATATTGTCATATTGGACTGTCAGGTGAATTTTGAGGTTCCCACCATCCTTGAGAAACCATTCTTCGCTATTAGTAGGGTATTGGTAGATGTAGAGCTAAGGGAGCTCAACTTTAGATTACACATTGAAGATGTAAAGTTTAGTGTGTGTGCGACGATAAATAGACCCAAGCAAGTGGCTGTAATGTCTGTCATGGATGTGGATGATGACTGTCTATCTGAAATTGCACTTGAAGAAAGGATGAGTATGGACACGCTAGTGGTGGTGTTGATGAACTTTCCAAAGGATGATGTCACTAGGTACCGTGATGTTGTGATTGCGCTGCAAGGTTGGGGAACCAGACCTTTTGTCCCCAAAATGTTGGACATGCACCTGCAAAATAGATCGACCCTACCAGCGAAACCTTCTATTGAGGAGCCTTCGACTATGGAGCTCAAGGAGCTTCCCCAACACTTAACGTATGCATTTTTGGGCACTAATAACACTCTTCCTATGATTGTGGCGGCATATCTCTAGGAAGACTAGGTGAAGGCATTTCTGGGGGCCCTCCAAAAGTTCAAGCATGTAACGACCCCAAAAAGTGCACGAAAACGTACCTCGTAGGTGCCTGGAATCATAATTTCCATATATCTCAAAATTCGTATGCGATATCAAAAATCTGACTTCATATTCTTGTTCAGGGGGACATTTTGAGTGGAAAAAGGGTCTAACCCCTATTTAAAAGCAAACGATTAGCAATTTTGATTTTCCAAAAAAATGAATTCCAGAGAGCATTTCACGCCCCTAGAGTGATGTGCCATGGGCGCGCACTAGTGTAATTTTTTCTAGCCAGTTTTCACTTTGGTCAAAGACTTTTAAGTCTTGGGCCTAAGTATTCCCAAACGTGAAAATACCTTAGCCATTTTTCACCCTCATGTCATTTTAAGAATTCCCCAATACTCAATCAAGCACTTAGCCAAATATTTTACTCCTAAACTGAAGTCTCAAAACCCTCTCCAGATTTAAGGATTTACTCTCAACTCCAATCTTCATCAAGTTGATCTACAAAGCTAAGGTATGTGGGTTTCTTTCATGGGTTCCTTTCACCTATGATACCCAAGTTCTTTTTACTCAATATTGCATAATTTAAAGTTAATTTATTTATGGGTCTTGTTTACTATGAAATTCACTACACACTATGTTGGATTTTATGAAATTATGACTGTTTTACTATGTTTGAAGCTATGAATCTAAGGTCTTTTGTGAAAATTGATGAAGGGTCTTGAGGTATATTGTTTGAGGTTGTTACCAAGTATCTATCAATGCCTTTATACTGATTTTGGCATGATTTCACTCTTTAATTGCATTGTTTTACTCTAGCATTACACACCCTCTAAGTGGTCGATAAAAAAGGCTAGTTATGGATCCTTGAGGAATTGAAGGTCCAATGCATGTCTTATAAGATGAATGACTATATGATGATGAAATGATAATGGAACGATGATGGGATGATGATGAAAAGGAATGTATGTATATGATGATGAAAGGAGTGTATATATATATGATATTATTTCTCTATAGTGTTGGGGATGACGAAGCTTAGGGGGAGGGTTGTAGGCCCATGTAGCCTATTAAGGGGTCGATATCTTGATCGCGTGGCTCGGGAGGTGGTAGGTCGGGTAACGTTGTTAGGGGTTGGTACCCATCAACCTCGATGGGGTTTTGTACTCTGTCAACCTTGATGGGGGGTTTGTACTCCGTCAACCTCGGTGGGGGGTTTATACTCCATCAACCTCATGAAGAGGTTCGTAGCTCATGTGCCTATCCAAGGGACTGGTAGGCCTTGGCTTGCACTATAATGGTCACTCGTTACACTCGTATTATGATCTATATAAGAATGATTTTACTGAAATAATCATTCATACATGTCATATTATTAATATGCTATTCATTGCTTATGATTATGCATTTTTCCATTGATGCCTACTTTGCATTGCATCCTACATACTTAGTACATTCAAACTTATAAGCCTATAGTTTATGCCTACATGATGTCACCATGTAGGAACTGGTGTACCGCTTGATCATCCTCCTCCTCTATGTGGCTAGTATGACTTCTATCAAGCTTGTTGTGAGTCCTCCATTCCGGGGAAGTTGCTTATGATCTCTTTCTATGTATTAAGAATTTCTCCCTTTGACTTATGTATTGACTATGAGGATAAGACCGGTTTCTTTGTCTTGGCCCTCGCTCTTATCTATGTAGTAGAGATGTAGTTGGACATGATATGTATCTATGCTATGAGCTTTGACTCTATTGACTCTTGATGTTTATGATATGGAAGTTTGCCCTTAATCCCAATTCCTCTTGTTTACTTTTATCTCTTATTCTCATTCTAATTGCTTCCGTGACCAAGGATGTCTAATTATAGGCTATGAGGCTTGTTTAGGGTTTCTTCGGGTTCCTCATTTCCCAGTCATGTCTAGCCCCTAGTCTTGGGTCATGACAAAGGTGGTATCAAAACACTAGGTTTTTCAATCCTCAGAATCCAACACACCGCATCGATTAGAGTCTTTTTCATAGTTGTGTTGTGCACCACAACTATGGATAGGGGGCAATGAGACATTTTAGGAAATGTTTCCCTTCTTCATGTTTTTAGTCGTGCTATAGAGTTTAAGTAAATTTTCCCCCTAACAATTATTCTTTTCTATGCTTGATCATGGCTAATATGAGGGGAAGACGAGCCAACACGCTTGAGGAGCGCCGACCAATGGAGAGCATATGGATGCTTTTACCTTGCTTGCACAAATGGTGGCTAATCAATATAACCAAGGGGCCTAAGCTTTTATGCTCCTACATCGGCTTCTCGGGTGAGAGACTTCATGAGAATGAATCCCCTGAAATTCTATAGGTCAAAGGTGAGTGAGGATCCTCAAGAGTTCATTGATAAGGTCTACAAAATTTTGTCCATCATGGGGGTAAGGCCGGAGGATAAGGTGGAGTTGGCGGCCTACCAACTCAAAAGGATAGCACAAATATGGTACAACCAATGGAAGAAGGAAAAGGGAGTCAACTATGTGGTACTTTGGGAGGAGTTCAATGTGGCCTTCCTTAATAAGTTCTTCCCCCTTGATCTTAGGGAAGCTAGTTTTTTAGAATTTATGAATTTAATATAAAGGTTTATGAGTGTGAGAGAGTATTCCCTCAAGTTTACCCAACCCTCTAAGTATGCTTCGCATTTGGTGGCCGACTCAAGATCTAGGATAAAGAAATTTGTAATGGGTGTTTTTTACTTGGTTATTGAAGAATACCGGTCCGCCATGTTGATTAATGACATGGACTTGTCATATTTGATGACCTACGCCGAACAAATGGAAGAGGAGAAATTGAGCGAGAGAAGGGAGCATGAGGCCAAGAGGGCTCGTTTTGAGGGTAACTTCTAAAGGAGTGGCCAGTTCCGTCAACGCCAAAGGTCTACTAATGCATTTGATAAGAGGGTTGCAAATGATCTTCTGAGAGCCCAAGGTATAAGGGGTGTGGCTCCTATTGATGTGTGTCTGAAGTGTTGTAAGGGTCATGGTGGCTCATGTTTGAAAAAATCGATGCTTATTATGGTTGAGGGGAAATGGGGCATAAGGCGATAGATTGCCATCGAAACCGCAATATTGGCAAGGAGGTTCGTCCACAAGGTGCTAATGCGGTCCCATTGTGGAGAGGTAGCTGATAATATAGTGCTCCAAGGCACAATCGGTTATATGCTTTGCATGGGAGGCAAGGATTTATAAAGTCCCCGATGTTGTTACCATTATGTTGAAAATCTTTGACTTTGTTGTGTATGCGTTGATTGATCCGGGTACCACTTTTTGTTTTGTTACCCACCTTGTTGCCAAAAAGTTCCATGTTGACCCTAACTTGTTACCTGAGTCATATGAGGTGTCTACTCCTATTGGTGTATCTCTGTTGCTAGAAAAGTTTATAGAAGTATGTCCTATTTGCATCATATGTAAAATATTACCTTGTGATCTTGTTGAGTTAGACATAGTTAATTTTCATATTATTATTGGGATGGATTTGTTGCATGCATACTATGCTTTATTGATTGTAGAATCCATGAGGTTAAGTTCCAATTTCCAAATGAACCTGTCCTTGAGTGGGAGACTTAAGATGTGGTGGTCAAGGGTAGATTCATCTCTTGCATTAAAGCTCGTAAGTTGAACTCTAAGGGTTGTCTTTACCATCTTGTGACCATTAGGGATGTCGAATCTGAAGTCCTTCCCATAGAGTTCGTTTAAGTTGTAAATGAGTTTCTCGATGTCTTCCCAAATGACCTTCCCTATGTTCCTCCTGATAGGGAAATAGACTTTTACATAGACCTCCTCCCCGATACTTAACCCATTTTTATTCCCCCTTACAACATGGCCCAGGTGGAGTTGAAGGAATAATTGAGGAACTTTCAGAGAAGGGATCTATTAGACCTATCTAATCACCTTGGGGTGCTCTGGTGTTATTTGTGAAAAAGAAGGATGGGTCCCTTAGGATGTGTATTGACTACCGGCAACTAAATAGGGTCCCGTTAAAGAATAGGTATCCTCTTCCAAGGATTGATGATTTGTTTGACCAATAGCAAGGGGATAGCCATTTCTCTAAGATTGATCTTCGGTCCGGCTATCATCAAGTGAAAGTAAGGTAGTGTGATATTCCTAAGATTGCCTTCCAGATAAGCTATGGACATTATGAATTTGTGGCGACGTCTTTTGGGTTGACTAATGTACATGCCATCTTTATGGACCTAATGAATAGGGTCTTTAAAACCTACCTTGATTCTTTTGTTGTGGTCTTCATTGATGACATTTTGATCTATTCTAGTGGTGAGGAGGACTATAAGGCTCATTTGAGGGTTGTGTTGCAAAGATTGTGGGAGGAGAAATTGTATGCTAAATATAAAAAGTGTGAATTAAGTTGGTTGAGGGTGGTCGCCTTCCTAGGACATGTGGTGTCGGGGCATGGTATTAAGGTTGATCCAAAGAAGACCGATGTGATTAGAACTTGGCCTAGACCATTGACCCCGTCGTACACTAGGAGTATCTTGGGCTTAGCGGGTTATTATCGGAGATTTGTGAATGGGTTCTCTTCTATTGCTTCCCTTATGACAAATTGACTCAAAAGAAGGCTAAGTTTGTGTGGTCCAATGAATGTGAAAGGAGTTTCCAACTTTGAAAGATAAGCTTGTGTCCACTCATATAGTGTTAATACCGAATGGGCATGAGGAATTTGTTGTATATTGTGATGCTTCCAAGGTTGGTTTGGGTTGTTTTTGATGGTTCTAAGTCCTCTTTGGTTGATGAGCTGATAGCAAAACAAGATCTTGATTCCTCGTTGTTAGAATTTAAGGCCCTGGTGTAAGAGGGCAAGGTGGAGATTTTCTCCCAAGGGGGAGATGGTGCCCTTAGATACCAAGGTAGGTAGTGTGTACCGTGTGTTGATGGTTTGTTAGAAAAGTTCCTTGATAAGGCCCATAACTCTTCTTATTCTATCCACCAGGGTTCCACAAAAATGTATAGAGACTTGAGGGATATGTATTTGGTGGGGAGGCATGAAGAGGGACATTGCCAAATTCGATTTAAGTTGTCATAGTTGTCCACAAGTGAAAGCCGAACATCAAAGTCCGAGTGGCCTAACCCAACACATTGAGATTCCTACTTGGAAGTAGGAGGTGATTAATATGGATTTTGTGTTTGGGTTGTGCAATACTAGAAAGGGTTTTGATTCCACTTGGGCTGTGGTTGATAGGATGACAAAATCTGCTCATCTTCTACCTGTTAAGACCATATATGGGGCTGAAGATTATGCAAGGTTATACATTCATGACTTGGTAATGTTGCATGGGGTTCCTTTTTCCATCATATCGGATCGTGGGGAACAATTCACTTTACACTTTTGGAGGTTCTTCCAAAGGGGTCTTGGTACAAGAGTAAATCTTAATACGGCCTTTCACCCTGAAATAGATGGCCAAGCTGAAAGAACTATCCAAACACTTGAGGACATGCTTAGGGCTTGTGTATTAGAGCTTAAGGGTAGTTGGGATAATCATCTTCCATTGATTGAGTTTGCCTACAACAATGGCTATCATTCTAGCGTTAGTATGGCTCCTTTGAAGCCCTTTATGGTAGGCATTTTAGATCCTCGTCGAGGTGGTTTGAAGTTGGTGAGGTGCCATTGTTAGGACTAGATCTAATTATAGAGGCTGTTGAGAATGTTAGATTGATTAGAGAAAGGTTGAAAATGGCTCAAAGTCGTCAAAAGTCTTATATGGATAAGGAGAAGGGATCTTGAGTTCAAGGTTGGTGATTGGGTTTACTTGAAGGTGTCACCCATGAAGGGTGTCATCCATTTTGGTAAGTAGGGCGATTTGAGCCCAAGATATGTGGGTCCTTATAGGGTGATGAGAAGGGTTGGCAGGGTAGCTTATGAGTTGGCGTTGCCTAGAGAAATGGATTTGGTTCATCCGGTGTTTCTTGTGTCTATGTTGAGGAAATATGTGGATGATCCGAATACTATTGTACCTCTAGATATTTTGGGTTTTGTTGAAGATAATTTGACCTATGAAGAGGTTTTAGTTCAGATCTTGGATAGACAAGTGAAGAGATTGAGAAACAAAGAGGTCACTTCCGTTAAGGTCCTTTGGGGGAATCAACAAGTTGAAAGTGCTACTTGGGAGGCCGAAGCAGACAGGCAAAAGAGATATCCTTACCTTTTCCACTCGACTCAACCCTAACATATTGATCTAAGTTCTTTATATGATTGCAAGTCTTATGTTCAGCTCTCATGTCATTGCATATGTTCCTGTTTAAATTGACTAAGTTCATGATGATTTTACACTTATGATGAGATTTTGAAATGATGTTTAAGTGCATTGTTGCATTTTGACATGGGTTGCAATTGTCATATATGTGTCTCTTTTATAAGTCTCTTTAACATTCGGGGATGAATGTTCCCTAGGAGGAGATATTGTAATGACCCGAAAATGTGCTCGAAAATGTGCCTCGAAAGTGCTCAGAATCGTAATTTCCATATATCTTAAAATTCATGCGCGATATCAAAAATCTAACATTATATTATTGTTTAGGGGGTCATTTTGAATGGAAAACGGGTCTAACCCCAATTTAAGAGCAAACTAGTAGCAATTTATAATTTTTTAAAAAAATGAATTCCAGAGAGCTTTTTGCGCCCCTGGCGTGACATGCCAAGGGCGCACACTAGCGAAATTTGTCTAGCAAGTTTTGACTTCGGTCCAAGACTTTTAAGTCTCCAGCCTACTTATTCCCAAAAGTGAAAATACCTATACTTAGCCATATTCACCCTCATTTCACTCTAAACATTCCCCAACATTCATTCAAACAATTAGCCAAATCTTTTACTCCTACACTCAAGTCTCAAATTCCTCTCGGGATCTAAGGATTTCCTCTCAAGCTTCAAGTCTCCATCTCGAATCTTCATCAAGTTCATCTCCAAAGCTAAGGTATGTGTGTTTCTTTCATGGGTTCCTTTCACCCATGAT
The DNA here is from genome assembly GCA_026153255.1 of Solanum medicagineum. Classification (NCBI taxonomy): domain Eukaryota; kingdom Viridiplantae; phylum Streptophyta; class Magnoliopsida; order Solanales; family Solanaceae; genus Solanum; species Solanum medicagineum. Next base: position 9 of record JAPFFP010045048.1, on the reverse strand, counting down.
ACCCAAGCT
>JAPFFP010045047.1:0-11921 GCA_026153255.1 Solanum medicagineum | reverse complement strand
AAATTGGGAATGTCAAGTAGTATGTGTCAGGGTGCCCCTATCGGGCACTGGTCACGACCCTAGGTTGGGCTGTGACATACTTACTCAAACACTTAGCCATATTTTTCACTCCCAAATTAAAGTCCGAAACCTTCATCCAAAACTAAGGTTTTCCTTCAAGGTTCTTCTTCAAGCTTCAAATCTCCATCTCCAATCTTCACCAAGCTTTTCTCCAAGCTAAGGTCTGTGGGTTTCCTTCATGAGTTCCTTTCACCCATGATACCCAAGCCTCCTTTTACTCAAATTGCATGATTTAAAGTTGATTTACAAATAGTCTTGCTTATTATGAAATTCACTGCACAATATGCTAAAGCTATATGAAATTGTGACTGTTTTGCTATGTTTTGAGTTATAAATCTTGGATCTATTGTATGATTTGATGAAAGGTTCTGATGTTGATGTGTGTTGCTTGAGGGTGTTGCAAGGTGTTGATTGATAGTTTTACAATGGATTTTCTTGTATGATTTCATGGTTTTATACTAGCATTACACACCCTCTAAGTGATTGATAAAATGTCCGGATGTGGTTTCTAGAGGGATTGAAGGTCCAAAGCATGAGAAATGATATGGTTGATGTTATAATGATGAAAGAAGCTTATATATATGATATAATCTATGTAAAGTGTTTCATTAGACCATGCCCGATCCGGGGGGACTAAGAGCCCGGATAACTTTGTTGAGGGGTTTGTACCTTCATAACCGCGGGGGGAGGGGGGGTTGTACTCATCAACCTTATGAGGTGTTTGTAGGTAAAATTATCATCAACCATATGAGGGGATTTGTACAACACCACCAGGTTATGGGGTGAAACCATCATCAACCAACCAAGTGGTCTGTACTTTGGAATCTAGCTTTGTCTCTTCTACACATATGATATCCTAAATGAGCATAAGTTACTTAAGCATGTTTTACTTATGCATTGATCATACATGCCATATTGTTTCTTTATTCGAGGACGAATGATCCCAAGGAGGACATAATATAACACCCCCTAATTCTTTCCACCTAGCCTAAGTAGATGCGTAGAGAAAATTGAGAGGATGGCTAAGAAAAATCAATGGAAGACATACTACGAGGGCCATCTACAGCTCGTAGAATGATCTACGGCTTGTAGATAAGGCTTCGTAGATCCCCAAGTGACTTGGTAAAATTTCTAGGTCTGAGGCCTATGTGTGAGACAACATATGGCCCATATATTAATCTATAGCCCTTAGATTAGGTTTCGTGAGTTGGTGATCCAAAAATAAACTTTTCAGTATATTTAGTTACAAGTTATCAAATGACCCATAGAAGGATTTATGGCCCATAGAAGAGGTTTCGTAGGTACCATCAAATTCCAATAACTCAAAATTTTGGACACCTTACCTACGAGAGGTCATCCACAGCCCATAAAAAGAAGCATGTCCCGTAGACGGGGTCTTGTGGTTCCTATCGACAATTTTTAAGAAGAGTATTTTTGTGTTTTTACTCCAATCCCTTGATGTTTTGGACTTAATTAAACAGACCCTAATCATATTTTCACCTTACATTCACGCTTAGGAATTCTTTAAAGCACCAGAGAAAGGAGAAAAGCGAGGGTTTCATGTTCAAACGCAAGGACCGACTGAGGTTTGATTTCTTCTCCTATTTTCAGGTATGTAAGCTTTAGTAAAGTATTAGAACCTGTTTGTTCACATGCCTCTCCTTGAACCGGAGTTGAGAAATAGAGTCAAGTCTTGCAAATTCTACAACTTAAATACTAGATTTTCTTCATTTACTTTGAGTTCTCATGATTATGAACTAAATAATTGATGCATTATACTGATGTTGGCATCACATTGAGATATAAACTTTATGCATTGACATCATGAACTCCAAATTGCATGATTTATGAAATTCTATACAATAACTAAGTTAAGGTTTGAGTTTGATTATCTGAGTTGAGTAGATTGAGTATAATTGAGCATGATGAGCATATAGTATTATAATGGCATGTCCATTGATGCATTTTGCTTGCATTCCACGATGAATCTAATTGAGTGAGTCTGAACGACCATTTAAGTGTGAGTTTAGTCTGATTGATTTCCTTGATTGACTGAGTTGAAGAGAAACTGAGATGAGTCAACTTGAGATAACCCAATATGGTTGAGACTTGAGCTAATTGATATGGGTATCATTGAGATTTGATTTGATTGATGAGTTAAGCATATTTTATGTCTTTGGAGGAGTATCAAGCATCAAGCTAGGACTGAGTAAACAGCTACTCTAAGCCACAGAACTATGTTGCCAGATAGGATAGTCGTGCAGCACATTCTAGCGACTGTTGTCCCAAAAGATAAACATTTATTATGGATCTGTGAGAGAGTTGATCGTCCTTTATCTTGGCAAGTTTAGGACGAATGTGGTGGCGACGTCTCTTTCGTTATGCATCACCAAACAAAAGGTGGTGGGATTGGATGTCTGTTAAGAGAAACTCCTAAGAAAACACTGATTGAGAATAATGTTTTTTAAATTGAGTTTAATACTACTTAGTCTACTTTTTTAAAAAGCATGATTCATCTTAAACTTGTATATCCATTGAGTTGAGTTTTGAGTTGTTTGAGTTGAGGTGAATTAATTGAGCTTTACTTTCTAGAGTCATTTTATATACCAGTATATTCCATGTACTGACGTCTATTTGAACCTGCATCGTTTCATGATGCAGATACATGTGATAGAGGACTTCAACCTGCATATCATTGAGGTCCAGTTCAGTGCATTCCCAGAGTTGGTAAGCCCTCCCTGCTTTCTGGAGGAGCCCTTTTATTATCTAATTTTGATTGAGTATTTTATTTCCATGATCAGACTATCCATGCCTATCATGGTACCATCTAGATTATTCATTAGAGGCTTCGTAGGCATTGAGTAGTGGATTTGTTGACTATTATTTATTTCCAAACTTATTCATTAGAAACTATATTTTAGTAGAGTTACATCAATTCATTGATGCCTTTTTATTTGAGTATTTTATTCCGATGTTGAGTTGATATGATGATGAGGCTAGTTGATTTCTCTTGGGAAATCAACAATGGTTCTTCAAGTGTTGGCCACGTCAAGGGTGTCCTCCCAGGGCGTGACACATAGTAACTTCTACAGGCCATACAAGCATGGAACTGGGATCTGGGGGCTCTGGTTTATTATATACCTTCTATAGGTCATCTTATCAGGTTATAGAAAAATATTAGAGCCCGTGTGGATTAGCTGAAAAAAATGACTTTGAAAGAGACATTTTTTAAAGTGTTAAAACTTAATTTAAAAATAAGAAGTTATGTGTTTGGATAAAAGTGCTTAAGCTGAAAAAAATTATTAATGTGTTTGGTAACTAAGTGTTGTTAAGCACTTTTTGATCAAAATGTCTGAAATACTTTTAAGTTATTACGCATTATAAAATGCTAATTATTACTCTAAATTTTTATTTCTAAATTACATTAAATTAAATTGAAATTAATTTATTTTAATTCATCTTCAATATAAATCAATTATGTAAGTTAATTTATATGTCTAAGTTATTTTTAATTTTTAAATTATATAATTTTGATAAAGTACATGAAATATTTGGGTATTTTTTTTAACTATATTTATAATAAGTAATGGCAATCTTTCTTATTTACCATAAATAATTTATAAAAAATAAAAAAAATAAGGAGAAAATATTTGAGAAGAAAAAAAAGAAAGAAAGAGCAAGAAACAGAAGAAAAATGAAAGAAAAGAAAAGCAGGGAGAAGGAAAAAATGGAAGAAAGAAAGAGCAAAATTTAAAAATAAATGAAAAGAAAACTAGGAAAAAAAGTAGAAGTACAAAAATATAGAAATTATAAACAAACTTTAGGGATAAAAAGGTAAATTTGTTGATCAATCATAAATGCTTTTAAGCCAAAAAGAAAAAAGTAGGGCGAGTCCAACTTTTAACTTTTGACTTTTTTTAAAGCTATTTTTGACTTATTGTGAGTTGTTTTAGAATTTGCTCTGTTTTAGAATTTGTCAAAATACATTCAAAAGCTAAGACATGCATAAAACCTTGTTTGACTAGCTTTGCAAGCTCATCCAAACACCCTCTAAGGCTCTGTGATCTCATGAATGGAATAGGTGCTGGGACTTTGGGAGTTTTAGGACTTGGGTCCATGGGACCTTTATCTAGATTGTAGTTCCTTCTACAGGCCATCCTTTCAGCCCATGCAAAAAGTACTGAGGCTTAGGTTGGTTCCATAAAACCCTATCTATTGTCCATAGATGGGTCCATGAGCCATAGATATTGTTCATAGGAATTGAATTCTGCAAAAATTGGATTTCCTTTTCTGAGATCCTAGGCTTATCTAAGTTGGATCGCTGATACATTATAGGTCACCTAACACTTTACATATTTGTCACGACCCAAACTAGGGCCTAGACGTGACACAGTCACTGAAAAACCCGAAGGAACCCCAAACAAGCCTCTTAGAATATCATACACACATCTTTTCTCGCAGAAGCAAGAAGAAACAACAAAAGAAAACATAAACAAGGGAAATTGGGACTAAGGGAGAGAGTTTAGTACTTAAATAACATAGATGTGTCAAAACTCAAGCATAATACATAACTTGCTTAACACAACCTCTAGACATAGAACTTAGCGGGAGCTAAGACAAGAAACCGGGCTCACCCTCATAATTATCAGTTTCCAACATAAAAAGAGTCAATACATAGCATAAATCCAGAGAATTATTTCCTCGGAATTGAGGACTCACCAACATGCTTGAATTGATATTACTAGCCATGCGAAGGAGGTTGATGATTAAGTGGAGCTCCGATTCCTACATGATAACATCATATAGGTATAGAGTATTCGTTAGTGTGTTTGAATGTACTAAGTATGTAGGATGCAATGCAACAAGAGATAGGCAACATAGTCAAAATGTTTAATGATAAGCAATAGATAGCATAATAGCAATATGGCATGTATGATCAATGCTTAAGTAAATCATGCTTTGCAAATTATTCAATTTGTATAGATCATAATACATAAATATGCGAAGAGACCTCAACCAATGTAGAATAAGACCAAGCGAGCTAAAACTTGGAATCCTGATGATTACCCCTCAGAGGTAAAGAGGTGGTCTACTTGCCAAGGTAAACCATACTTCACCTTACGGGAGCCCGTCCCATTTCGGAGAAGTAACCTTCCTTATGGGAGCCCATCCCATTTCAAAAAGGATTTCATGAGTAATTTCACCTTACGGGAGCCCGTCCAGTTCGGGAAGAACATAAAGAGAAAGTGTGCTAAATCGATCCACTAATATAGCAAGGGTATAACATAGTCCTATGGTGGTGCATAGTTCTAGGAAAGAGAGAAAACCCTCCATCCATCGGTGCTAAACCTAATCCAACGAAATATTTGGAATAATCATAACTTTAATAACTTATGAGAAACATAGAATCATGCATGGCACGAGTAGCTCTAAAACATCCTTGACCTCTAATGGTGAGCCCAACTTCTAAACATAATAATAGATCATTATCGAACAATACCTTGCATTAACATCAAAAGGCTTACAAGATGTATAATCTTTGAAAAAAGGCTTAGCTTCATACTTGTATAATCATAGATAATTTCATCAATTCATAACATACTTGATAGCCCATATTCATCATGAAGTCACTTGACTTGTAAAACATATACATATCCAGAGTATTTCTTAACTTGGCATTAAATCAAACACTTGGTGGGCACATAGGAGGACATGTTCAAATTATGCAAAATCCAAGAGTATGGATCATGAAATAGTGAAATCAATGCATCTTAAAATCATGTAAATCAGCCCACCAACATCATTCTAAAACACCATCATGGGTAACTTATAAATCATATAAAAATTTCACAATAGTTCATAGATCTCATAGCTTAATCATGTATAGTCTCAATCAAAAATCACTTCATAGTATAAACTCAAAATAGATATTTATGCATAGTCAATAATATTTGACAAAATCCCAACATATTTTATGCTCATATTTCATAATAATAGATACCTATACGAAATACAACTTGAAATCATACAATTTTCATAAAAAGGAAGATTGGCTTCATGGGTGAAAGGAACCCATGAATGAAACCTGCATCACCTTAAACCTTGAATTTCTTGAAATTGAGTTGAGAAAGACTCAGATTGGAATTGTGTCTTGAAATCCCTAACTTGTTCTTGAGTTTCCTTGAATTCTTATTGGGGTTTGGTAGAGGCTCTTGGGGGAATTTGAGAGTGTATTTCAATTGGGAGGATTGAATTTGCTCTTTAGGAGTAGGGTTTGGGTCTTTAGGAAGTGGTAAGATAGCATATAAATCCCTAAAAGACCAATAGAAATAACTAGATTTACGAAATGCTATTAATGAAACGGAATTTGGCAAAAACCCGTATATACCCCTGCACAGATGAGTTATATAAAAACAAGCATAACTTCTTCATTCGAACTCTAAATAAGATGAAATCAAGTGCGTTGGAAAGCTAATTCAAAGAGATTTTATTATGTTGGTCATGGTCCTCCTAGTTCATTTTGTGCTAAGAGATATGCTCCTTTAAAGTTGACACTCCTACCGGTACTTGTGTAAAACTTAGCCAACCGAAATTCTTTGAACTTGAGTTGATGTAGGGGACCCACGATGATCTTTAACGACATCAATAAGCTTGACATAGATTTGAATGAGAGCTTGAAGAATGAATTAATTTCTTGAGATCTGGAATGAGTTTGGGACACTTGAATTTGGGTGAAATATTTGGCTAAAGTTAGAGAGGGTTTTGGGGAATGTCTTGAATGATATGGGATTGAAATGACTAAGTATAGGTGTTTTTATGCATGGCCGAATAGAGTGAAAGAGGTACGAATATTTGTTATCATAGCTTGAATAGAGTGAAAGAGGTACGAATATTGCTTTTCCATGCCCGCTCCGGCTCCCCCAGAGACACTTTCGACTTGATAATTCTTCCAAAGGGCCTTGACAAACACTACATCCTAATTAATCAACTCTGTAGATGATAAATTTATTTCGAGAAAATAATAATCAAGAACGAAAATATTACGAACAATTTGTAGTATTTGATTTCAAAATGTGAGTGTTACAATCTCTATAAATCCTCTTCTTATTCGCCTTTTCAAGTGTAAATTCAAGGGCTTTTGATCTTGATCTTGAATCTGGAATTTGTTCTTCAACTCGATCTTGAATTTGAATTTGTTCTTGATCTGTTCTTGAAACTTGAATTTGTTCTTGAGTTTGATCTTAAGTTCAAGAGCTTTTAAGCTTGTTCTTGAACTTGAGTGTTTGAATGTTTGAATTCTTGAACTTTGTAGAGAAATTTGCGATGTTTGATCCACAAGCTTTCTCTAGATTTTTTATTAGAATTCCTCTCCCCCTTGAATTATGAAGACCTCTATTTATAGTTGTAGAATAGAGGAATTATAACAAGAAAGACTTCCCTTCAACTAATCAAATTTAAGTGACATGACATGTTGGGCTTTAATGAAATGGGCTTGTCATTTTAACATATGGCATCATCCCATCGGCTTCTTTATTTGACTTGGCGTGCCACATCATTTGATATGTGGCACCAAGATGGCCCTCTTGGATGAAATAATATTGGGCATATTAATTTGGACTCTTTTACTGTAGCTCAAATTAATTAACATGGGTTTTAATTAAATCTGTATCTATTGGACTTAAATGATTAACCCAATTATATTAATCCATAACATTTATTTGGACTAATATATTCATGAATATAGTATAATTCAAATTATTTCAAAATTTATATTTAATCAATTTTAAATGATTACAAATGTCCCCTGCTTCAAGTATTATCAAAATATTTTATCAATTAAAGACTAGACTTGAAGTATTAATTTAATATTATAATAATTATTATTATAATAGTATAAACAAGATATTGGCATAATATTATAGCTTTATTATTATAGCACTATGTAGAAAAGGAAATTATTTTCAACTTTACCTTATTTGGAAAAAGAAAATTTGAACTTTTTTTTCTCTTTTTTTTTCTCTTCTTTCCTTTTTCTTTTCTTTCTTTCTTTCTTCTTTTCCTTTTTTTTCCCCTTGTTTCGTGGTCCTGACCACTTCTTTTTCTTAAAACTTTTTTGTTTTTTCCTTTCTTTCCTTTTCTCTCTTTTTTTGTCCTTGTTCTCCTTTATTCTTTTATTCTTTTTCCGTTCTTACCTTTTTCCCCCTTAATTCTTTATGGACAGCACCCTATAAATAGGGGTGTACTTTTTCATATTTTTCAATCAAAATTGAAGTCTAACTCCAGGTGTCTTTGTTGAGGTATGACTTTCTTCTTCTTCTCTTCTTTTTTCGTCCCTTTTCTTTTTTCTTTTTGTAGGTCAAAGGGAGTGACATTTATTGTTTGTGGATTTTATGACATAAGAATTTGATCTCAATGTGTGAAGGAATGTGTTCTATGTCTCTGTTTGAGATCATCAATTTGATATTTTACGCTATTTTAAATGTTTAAACATAGGGATCCAACAATACGAGGTTTTACGCTGTTCTAAATGTTTAAATATAAGGGACCAACAATACAAGGCTTTATGATGTTCTAAATGTTTAAACATAGGGGACCAACAATGCGAGGTTTTACGTTGTTCTAAATGTTTAAACATAAGGGATAAACAATATGATGCTCGACACTGTTTTAAATGTTTAAACATAAGGGACCAACAATATGAGGCTTTAAGTTGTTCTAAATGTTTAAACACAGGGGACTAACAATATGATACTTTACACTGTTCTAAATATTTAAACATAGGGGACCAACAATATGAGGCTTTACATTGTTCTAAATGTTTAAACATAGGGGACCAACAATACGAGGCTTTACAAAGTTCCTAATAGTTAAACACGAGGGGCCAACAATTCGAGTCCTTACAAAGTTCTCAATGTTTAAACATTAGGGGCTAAAAATTTGAGCCCTTACGAAGTTCTTAATGTTCAAACATAAGGGACCAGCAATGTGGGACTTTACAAAGCTCCCAATGTTTAAACAAAGAGACCCCCAACGAGAGGCTTTACAAAGTTCCCAATGTTTAAACATAAGGAGCCAACAATTCGAGGCCTTACAAAAGTTCCCAATGTTTAAACATAAATAGCCAACAATGCTAGACTTTTTACAAAGTTTCGAAATACCCCAATTAGTCATATTCTTTTATTTTGAGTTTTTTTGTCCCCCTTTTTTTTTGTTTGACATTATTGATAAAGGGTAACACTTTTTTTTAATGCATTCTCAACAATGGTATTCTTCAAAGACTACACTTTCTCAACTTCTGGGCTCAAATATCTTATAATCAGAATACACGATAGCAAGGCAGAAACAAACTTTTGATTGAAAATCATTTAGTTGGACGTTATGCTGATGCATGGCCACAATTGAGAAAGACACTTCAAATGGCAAGTTGGACCTTAGAATGTGACCACACATCTAACAAAGCTTCCAAATTATAGTATCTTGAGAGACCAAGTCTTCAAGGCACAAATCTTGCGAGCACCCTTCCAAATTTAGGGCATCGCATTATTCAAGAAGGATTACATTGGGGGGACAAAATGTTGTTCGAAGGTGTATTTCATTGCATCCTAGGATATTGGGAATGGACAGAAGATGTCCTTAGCAAGAATAGGCAAAGTTTGGACAATGCTAACCTTCGAGATGTTGTCTTTGCTTCTCTTTTTACTTATGATCAAAACTCCAATATCATGCAGGCCTTTTCTGAGGTGTGGTGTCAACAAATGAATAAACTACTCACATCTCTTAGAGAGACATCTATATCCCTTTGGGATTCATGTACTCTTTGCAGTCTGTCGATTAGTGGATATCCTTATGATGAAGTGATACTTAATTCCATAGAGCTTACAGGTCATGATTCCAAAAGGGATAGATTTCTTCCCCAAATTTGTGAGTATTTATTTGTTGTCTTTCATCATCTTAGAAAGGAGAAGGGTGATAGCTAAGGGACCTCTTTTAACGAATAGATATAATTTTGGTGTTAACAAGACATCAGGTATGAGCTAGCTCCTCCAAGGAAGGAGAAGAAGACTCGACGCCTATCATCTACACATAACTAAACATGTGAAACATCAATGAAGGTGAACATATAGTTAAGTTGTCGGGAGATGGCATTTTCTATGCTTGGGGTAAAACACCAAAAGTATGAGACTTATCTGGCAACTTTCTTGTCATGTTGGTTATGTGCCTCTGTATTCCCCTCAGAAAAGGGGAACCTTATTCGACCTGAAACTTTTAAGATGGCAAGCTTAATGGCGAGTGGTCGAAGGGTTAGCCTCTCGGTCCCTGTGTTAGCAAGCATCTATCATGGCTTGAATAAGATTTCAAATTCTTCACAGCTTGATCATATTATAGTTTCTTTCCCTATTCAATATGTCTATGGATGGCTTGCTTATTATCTCAAGACACATTATCCTCTTACTGATGAATCTTCTGTCCCACTGATTGTGGCATATTCCGGCAAGGGTGCAACAAAATATGTTGACAAAGATGAGGCACAAAAGTGCGTCAATCGAGGTGAAAACCTTGTGTGGAATATGACCATACTTAATAGGCCTCACCCAACTTATTATTTTGATGATAACAGAACTTTAGAGTTGGAGTCATCCTATTTTATGAGCCTTCAATTTAATTATCTTACCTTAAGGAGAGTCGACTTCTTCTTCATTGAGCCATATAGTCCCCACCAATTTAGTCGTCAGTTTGGATTTTATGAAGATATTCCTGGACATCTCGAAAATGATATTCATGTTGAATCTCTTGATGAGGGACTTAGCTATTAGAGAATCTGTGTTTCACGTTCTACTATGTCAAGAGCGACCTTTCCTCCTGCGATTACTTTTGCGATGAAATTTTTCACCGATCAATATCCCCCTTGGTGGGAAAGGTCCCACTGGTAGTTTCTTGAGGATGATTTGGAAGCTTTGGTGAAAAATACTGGGCCAGAATTCACCACTCCTTTAGAAGAAAAGGGTTGAGATATTGGAGAGGCGCTCTTGCAAGTTGATACTCCAGTTGCCCCACAACCTCAAAGTAAGAGGCTTAAGTCCTCTATGGGGTCTAAGAAACAAATGTTTGTGATGCTACTGGTGTGGAGAGATGCCCATTAATTATTCCATCTACAACACAATGCTCTCGAGAGACAAGCAAAAGCAACAATGGAGTTCAATGATGGAAGTGGAAAAGGCATGAATCAAGTGAGTTTAAAGCTATTCAGTTTAAAGAATTCACCACTCCTTTAGAAGAAAAGGGTTGAGATATTGGAGAGGCGCTCTTGCAAGTTGATACTCCAGTTGCCCCACAACCTCAAAGTAAGAGGCTTAAGTCCTCTATGGGGTCTAAGAAACAAATGTTTGTGATGCTACTGGTGTGGAGAGATGCCCATTAATTATTCCATCTACAACACAATGCTCTCGAGAGACAAGCAAAAGCAACAATGGAGTTCAATGATGGAAGTGGAAAAGGCATGAATCAAGTGAGTTTAAAGCTATTCAGTTGGAGATCGTGGATGAACGAGGCATTGATGGTCCTTTAAAAACATTAGCTACACAGAGTGAAGAGGTTTTGCCTTCGACCATCAATCCCATTTTTTCCAATTTATGGTTAGGTAATTTGCTAACTTACTTCTCTCCCAAAAACATTACCTACCCAGAGAGGCCACAAATCAGTGATGAGTCTATCGCGACATCAAAATCGAGGCAGGATCAACTTTAACTATTAAACAAGGTCAGAGAATTACATCCACTTCTCATGCATCTCATGCCTGTCATCTTCCCAGAAGCTTGTTTTTCCCCATTCTTAACTTTAACCTTGGTTTTGTCCTTGAAGTC
>JAPFFP010045046.1:0-11923 GCA_026153255.1 Solanum medicagineum | reverse complement strand
TGTCCCTTACGGGGGACCTGCATTTCATGCTGCAGGTATAGGTGCTAGTAGATCTCCCCAGTAGGAGTACAGGATATTCAGATGCTGTCACCAAGCTCCAGGTTGCTTCGGGGCTTTGTATATGTCTAGAGCTTATGTTTACATTATACAGTTAGTTGAGGAGGGGCCTGTCCCGACCCTTATCAGATATTCTTCTTTACTTAGAGGCTTTGTAGACTATGTAAAGTAAAATTGAAAACAAGTCTCGTACTTTAGACACCATGGCCCCAATGGCCTAGTCATATGCATTTCCTTTTGGCTTATATCACTGGTTATCTACTTTAAGGCATGTTAAAGTTAGAAATCACGTATAATATGTATAGAAAGATCATAGTTACAGCTTTGTTCTCCCGAGCCTTATCGACAACGGGTGCCGGTCCGCCCTAACGGGACTTTGGGGCGTGACAGATACTCAACCCATTTTTATTCCCCTTTACCATATGGACCCGACGGAGTTAAAGGAGTAATTAAGGGATTTGTTGGAAAAGGGTTTCATAAGGCCTAGTAAATCACCTTAGGGTGCACTGGTGTTATTTGTGAAAAACAAGTAAGGTTCTCTTAGAATGTGCATTGATTACCATAAAGAATAAGTATCTTCTACCAAGGATTGATGACCTCTTTGATCAACTTCAATGGGTTAGTCACTTCTCTAAGATTGATCTTCATTCCGGTTACCACCAAGTGAAAGTGAGGGAGTGTGATATTCCCAAGATGGCTTTTCAGACTAGCTATATGCATTTTGAATTTGTGGTTATGTCTTTTGGGTTGACCAATGAACCGACTATATTTATGAATTTATGAATAGGGCCTTTTAACCCTATCTTGACTTGTTTGTGGTGGTTTTTATTAATAATATCTTGATTTATTCCCATAGTGGGGAAGAGCATGTGAATTACTTGAGGGTGGTGTAGCAAATGTTGAGGGATGAGAGGTTGTATACTAAATATGAAAAATGTGAGTTTTGGTTGAAAGGAGTTGCAATTTTAGGACATGTGGTGTCGGGTGATTTTATTAAGGTGGATCCTAAGAAGATGGAGGTGATTGGAAATTGGCCTAGACCTTTGACTCCATCGGATATTACAAGTTTCTTGGGTTTGGAGGGGTATTACCGGAGGTTAGTTAATTGTTTCTCTTCTATTACTTCTCCTATGACTAAGTTGACCCAAAAGTAGGCAAAATTTGTTTGTATTTATGAATGTGAGAAGATTTTTCAAACCTTATAAGCCTGTCCCCACTCCTATTTTGGCCTTACCAGAAAAGTTAAAAGGATTTGTAGTTTAATGTGATGCTTCTAGAATTGGTTGGAGGTGTGTGTTGATGCAAAATGGTAAGGTGATAGCATATGCCTCTAGACAACTTAAGGTGCATGAGAAGAATTGAAACGACCCCATACAGTGCCCGAAAATGTGCCTTGAAAATGTCCAGAATTTTAATTTCCATATATCTTAAAATCTGTGCGTGATGTCAAAAGTACGACTTCATATTCTTGTTCAGGGGGTCAAATTGATTTTGGGGAAAGGGTCTAACCCCAATTTTAGAACAACCGTATTAAAATTTAAAAATTGCAAAAATGCGATTTCCAGAGAGCATCTGCGCCCCTGGCGCGACGCGCCAAGGGCGCTCTATAGTGTATTTTTGGCTGCCAGTTTCTATCTTGGTCCAAGGCATTTAAGTCTTGGGCCTAAGTGTTCCCATGCATGAAAATACTTATACTTATCCATATTTCACCCTCATATCATTCAAGACCCTCCAAAATACTCACTTAAACACTTAGACAATATTTCATCTCAAAATTCAAGTGTCCAAAGCTTATCCAGATCTTACGGATTTCACTCAAGCTTCAATTCTCCAAAGCTAAGGTATGTGGGTTTCAACCATTGGGTCCTTTCACCCATGGTGCTCAAGCTTCCTTTTTACCTAAATTGCATGATTTAAAGTTGATTTACTCATGGGTCTTACTTATTATGAATTTCATTGCACACTATGTTGGGGTTTCATGAAATTATGATTGTTTAAGCATGTTTTGACATATGAATCTAAGATCTACTGTGAGATTTGATGAAGGATTTTGATGAATATTATTTGAAGGTGTTACCAACTATCTATTGATGGTTTTACACTGAATTTCTAGCATGAATCCAATTTTGAATTGGATGATATTACACTAGCACTATACATCTACCAAGTGTTTGATAAAATGTCTTGTTATGATTTCTTGAGGAATTGATGGCCCAATGCATGTCTTATGAGTTGAACGACTATAGTATGATGAAAGAAAAGTATGTATATGATATTATCTCTATAGTGTTGTGAATTGACCAAGCCTCACTCGGGAGGTTGTAGGTCCAAGTAACCATGCTGAGGGGTTTAAACCTCTATCGCCTCGCTCGAGAGGTAGTAGGCGTGTGAAACTTGGTTGAGGGGTTTGTACCTTTATTGGATCGCTCGGGAGGTGATAGGCCCATGAAACCATGTGAAGGGATTTGTACCTTGATAACCACATTGAGGGGTCTGTAACTCATCAACCATGTTGAGGGATTTGTATCTTATCAACCACATTGAGGGGTTTATACCTCGTTGGCCTCTCTAAAGAGGTGGTAGGCCTTGGATGTTCACTAATAATGGTCTCTCCTTACGCATGTGTTATGTTCTATATAAGAAGGTTTTACTTCAAGCATCATTCATACATGTCATATTGCTATATGCTAATTCATTGCCTAAGCTATGCATTTTGTTTATGGTACTTATCATTTGTTGCATTGCATCTTACATACTTAGTACATTCTAATGTACTAACATATTCAATGCCTACATGATAACATCATGTAGGAATAGGAGCCCCGCTTGTGCATCTTCCTCCACGTGGCTAGTATGAATTCTCTCAAGCTAGTTGGTGAGTCCTCCATCCCGGGGATAATATCTATGATCTCATGCTATGTACTAAGACTATCTTCCATTTATGTATGTATCGACTATGAGGGTGAACCCGGTTGTGTGTCTTGGCCCCCACTCTTATCTATGTAGTAAAGGTGTTGTTGGACATGTTACGTATTGAGCCTTGACTCTCTTGTTTTGATGCTTATGTTATGAAAGTATCCCTTTAGTCCTTTTTCCCTTATTTCTACTCTTATTATGTTGTTTAAATTTCTTCCACGACCAATGATGTGTAATGATATGTTTTGAGGCTTGTTTGGGGTCCATTGGGGTTCCCCATTCACCGTGTCACGTCTAGGCCCTAGGCTTGGGTCATGGCAAGAATTATTATACCCATGATCTTGAATTGGTGGCTATGGTATTTTCTTTGAAAATTCAGCATCATTACTTGTATGGGGTTCATGTTGATGTGCTTACTGAAATAAGAGTCTCCAATATGTGTTCACCCAAAAGGATCTTATCTTGAGACAAAGAAGGTGGTTAGAGCTTTTTAAGGATTATGACATGAGTGTGCATTATCATCTTGACAAAGTTAATGTTGTGTCTGATGCTCTAAGTAGTGTGTCCATGGGGTGTTTGGCTCATATTGTTGATGGTGACAAGGGCTTGGCTAGAGATGTTCACCGGTTGGGTAGGTTGGGGGTTAGGTTGAATGAGGTTGAAAATTGTGGTGTAGTGGCTATTAATGGTTCTTAATCATACTTGATTGAGGAGGTAAAGGCAAAGCAAAATCTTGACCCTGCCTTGCTAGTCTTGAAGGCCTTGGTAAAAGATAGTAAGTTGGAGGTTTTCTCCCAAGGGGGAGATGGTACCCTTAGACACCAAGGTAGATTGTGTGTGCCCGATGTTGATTACTAGAGAAAGATGATCTTAGATGAGGCTCATAATTCATCCTACTCTATTCACCCCTGTACCACAAAGATTTATAGAGATTTGATGGAGTTGTATTAGTGGGGTGGTATGAAGAGGGATATTGCCAAATTCGTCTTCGGGTCTCACAATTGTCAACAAGGGAAAGCCGTACATCAATTTCCGGGTGGCCTAGCCCAACACATAGAGATTCCTACTTGGAAGTGGGAAGAGATTAACATGGATTTCGTGGTTGGGTTTCCCAAGACTATGAAATACTTTGACTTTATTTTGGTGGTGGTTGATAGAATGACTAAGTCGGCTTACAACCTCAGGTGCCACGGATTATGCCAAATTGTTTATTCATGAGTTAGTTAGATTGCATCGGGTTCCCTTGTCTATAATTTTGGTCGTGCTGCTCAATTCACTTCACATTTTTGGAGGTCCTTCCAAAGGGTTCTCTATACCAAGGTTAAGCTTAGCAGCGCTTTTCATCCTCAAGCAGATTGCCAAGCCGAAAGGACTATCCAAACTCTAGAGGATATGCTTAGGGCTTATGTTTTGGAATTTAAGGGTAGTTGGGATGAACATCTTCCACTTATTGAGTTTGCTTACAACAATAGTTATCATTGAAGCATTGGTATGACTCCCTTTGAAGTTCTTTTTGGTAGATGTTGTAGATCACCGGTTAGATGGTTTGAGGTGGGGGAGATGGATTTTTTAGGTCCAAATTTAGTTATGAAAGCTATGGAGATAGTGAGATTGATAAGGGAAAGGTTAAAGACGACACAAAGTAGATAAAAACTCATATTCCAATGTTAGAAGGAGATTTCGTAAGTTTAAGGTAGGTGATGGGGTTTACTTGAAAGTCTCACCCATCAAGGGTGTGGACTGATTTAGAAAGAAAGGTAAATTGAGCCCAAGGTTTGTAATGTCTTATAGAATTTTGAGAAGAGTTGTTGAGTTTGCTTATGAATTGGAATTGCCTATGGAAATGAATATGATCCATCCAGTCTTTCCTATCTATGTTGAGCAGATAGTTGGTGACGCAAGTGCTATAGTCCCCATAGAGTTTGTGGGTTTTGTAGAAGATAATTTGACATATGAAGAGCTCCTAGTGGAGATCATGGATAGACAAGTAAAGAGGTTGAGAAACAAAGATGTAGCTTGTGTCAAGGTCCTTTGGAGGTATCAACAAATCGAAATTGCCACATGGGAAGCCAAGGCAGACATGAGAAAGCGATATCCATATCTATTCCACTCTACTCAAGCTTAAGGTATTAATTAAGCCCCATTTCTGATTTCAAGTGCTAAGTGTCAGCCCTTATATCATGTTGCATGTGTTCATGTTTATGGTAACAAGTTTATGGTGATTTTGACATTTATGATTTTTGAAAATGATATTTAATTGTAACTCTTACATTCATGTGGGGCTGAAATCTTCATATATTATTTCTCTTATATATGTTTCTTTGGCATTCGGGGATGAATGCTCCCAAGAGAAAGATATTGAAATGCTGTAAAAATGTACTTTGAAAATGCCTATAATCGTAATTTCCATTTATGTTAAAATATGTGTTTTATATCGAAAATCCGACCTCATATTCATAATCAGAGGGCAAAATTGAGTGGGTAATGTATATAACCCTGATTTTATAGGACCCGTAGCGAAAAATAATTTTTGCAAAAATTTGATTTCCAGTAGCCATTCGCGCCTTGGCCGCGATGCGCCAGGGGCGCGAGTTAGTGTTGGAAGGCCCTTCGCGATGGGTACGCGTCGCGCTAGTGACGCAGACCAGTGCAGTTTCCCCCTCCTTTTCTAATTTGGCCGAATGGCATTAGGGTCATAGCCCCATGCCCACTTAAGCGTAAAATCACCCATACGAAGCCATTTTTCAACTCTATATCTCTCAAAAACCCTCTTAAAAGCCTCTCCAAGACTTATGCCAATATTACACGAAAAATCAAGTGTCTCAAGCTTAATTGTGGATCTCAAGAACTCCATTCAAGCTTCAAATCTCCTTCAAGTCTACATCAAGAAAACCCAAGTTTAAGGTATGTGGGTTTCATCCATCAGGTCCTTTCACCTATGTAGTCCAATCCTTATTTTTTATGAAAATTGCATGTTTTCAAGTTGTATTACTTATGGGTATCTCTTATTATAAAATTTGAACTTGAAATATATTGGGGTTTTATCAAATATAGTTGATTATGCATGAATATCTAATTTAAGTTTATACTATGAACTAAACATTGTCTATTGAGATTATACATGATTCAAACTATGGAATATATGAACTATTGTGAAGTTTTGTTATGATTACATGTTACCCATGAAGGGTTTTTACCATGATATTTGTGGACTGATTTACATGACTTTAAGATGCAATAATCTCACTATTTCAAGACCCATACTCTTGCATTTTGCATGATTTGAACCTGTACTCATATGTGCGCACCTAGTGTTCGATAAAATGTCAAGTCAAGAATTGCCAAGTTATTTACATATTTTCCAAGTTAAGTGACTTCATGATGACGATGAGATTTCAAGTATGTATTAAATTCATGAAAATATCTATGATTTTACAAGTTACAAGTTAAGTCCTATTTCAAGATTTTCACCTATTGTGAGCTATTCATCTTAAAGCAAGGGTTCATGTATGATTGTTTACTCTCATGTTCAAGTTAGGCTCACAACTAGAGTTCAAGCATGTTTCAAAAGTTACTCATGCCATGTTCCATGTTTCTTACAAGTGATACAACTTATGATTATTTTCAAGTATTATGTGCTAGTCGATTTAGCACGGATTTGAGGCTTAAGATGGGGGCTCAATCCAAGGGGTCCTTATATAAAGTCTTTTATCTCCAAACTAGGTTCCACCTTAGGATTATATATTATACCCTTTCTATACTAGTGGATCGATCTAATCATGTTTTCATGTTATCATGTTTGGTTTGCCTTGGCAAGTAGACCACACCTAGCCAGGAGGTGTCATGCCCGTTCCACCTATCACCAAGGGGATGTCATGCCTTGCATCCCATGTTGTAGCTACTTGGTCTATGTTGGTTACAGTCTCCCCCCACAAATGTATCATGATCTATGCAAGTTGAATGATTTACAAGCATGTTTACTTCAAGCATTAACCATGCATGCCATATTAAGCTCTCATTTATCTATTGCTAATTACTATGCATTTTGACTATATTGGTTTATGTCTGGTTGCATTGCATATATATGTAGTACATTCAAATGTACTATCGCATACTTTATGCCTACATGATATCACCATGTAGGGACCGGAGCTCCTCTTGGTCATCCTCCACAAGGCTAGTAAGATTCTTCGAAGATAAGCTTGGTGAGTCCTCATGTTGAGGGAAAGTATCTACTTTCTCTTGATTTATATTAGACTTCTTTATATTGACCATTTGACATTATGACGGTGAGCTCGGAAAGTGTCTTAGCCCTGCTCCATTCCAAGCTAGAGGTGTATGTTGGATATTATGATATTATTCTGTTATGAGCTTGACTCTTAAACTTTGTTTATATTCAAGACTTCCCTTAGTCCCACTTCCCATTTTATATGTCTCTTGTTGTTGTTTACTTTACTTCCGTGAGGAAGGATTTGTGATTGATATGCTAAGAGGCTTGTTTGGGTTCCTTCGGATTCCTATTCACCATATCATGTCTAGGCCCTAGGCTTGGTTCATGAAAAAAGGATTGTGTATCCAGGAGGAGGTCTATACCAAAGTCTATTTCCCTTCTGGGAGGAACACCTGGAAGCTCATCAGGAAAGACGTCAAGAAACTCATGACCACCGGAATCGACTCAATGGGAAGGACTCTAGACTCTACATCCCTAACACTTACAAGGTGGTAAATGAAACCCTTAGAAATTAGTTTTTGGTCTTTAATATAAAAGATGAATCTACCCTTAACTACTACATTACGACTTCCCCACTCAAGGAAGGGCTCATTACGTAATTGGAACCTAACTTTGCGGGTTCTACAATCAATGGAAGCATGATATGTTTGTAACGAATCCATCCGTAGAATGATATCAAAATCCAACATGTCAAGTTTAACAAAATCACAAGTCAAGACTTTATGCAATATAGACACGGGACAATCTCTATAGACTCCTTTAGCAATAATGGACTCACCAAAGGGGGTAGATACTTCATAAGGTTCACACAACAATTCGGAACACACATGAAGCTTTTTGGCAACAAAAGGATAATGAAAGAAAGAGTGGAACCCAGATCTATCAATTCATATATATCATAATCGAAAACCTTTATCATATTATAACAACATCGGGCACCTCATCCACTACTTGCCTTCTTTGGAGAGTATAGAACCTATTTTGCCTTGGAGCACCCCCTTATTGGCCTCCATTTTCCCTTTAACCCACATTAGCACCTTGTCCTTGAGGACAAACGTCTCTACCCTTGTTTTGAGCGTAAGGACAATCAACAACCTTGTGACCCATTTCACCACAACCAAAGTCACAACCAAAGAAAGCATTAGAATTCTTCAAACGTAGACCACCATGGTTGCTCCCACACTTTTGGCACCTAGGATTAGTCATCCCAACATTTCCACCTTGAAACCTTTTGTTAGACACCTCATCATTAGCAAACCTCTTTTTAGGGGCATTGGAGGACACTTGATCTTGGAACTTGTGGCCATGTTGGAAATGGCCAGCTTTGGCACCTTAGAAGCCATCCTCAAATTGAGCCCTCTTGGACTCCCCACTTCTCCTCTTCCTAATCTTCTCCCCTTCAAGTTGTTCTACATATTTCATAAGTCAAGACAAGTCCATATCACTCACTAGCATGGCGGTACGACACTCTTCATTCACCATGTCGGACAATCCCGACACAAACTTGTTCATTCTTGATCTAGGATTGGCAACCAAATGAGGAGCATATTTTGAGAGCTTGTTGAACTTAAGGGAATACTCCCTCACACTCATGGAACCTTGCTTAAGATTCATGAACTCCATCAGCTTATCCTCTCTCAACTCAATAGGGAAGATCCCGTTGACCAAGAAGGCTTTGAACTCTTCCCAAGGAATAGCATCATCATTTCTCCTCTCCAACTTCCATTGAGAAAACCAAATCTGGGACATACACTTGAGTTTGTAGGCTACTAATTCTTCCTTCTCCTCTGAATTGACCCCCGTGATAGGTAGCACATAAATTCTTGGGGATCTTCCTCTTATTGACCCATGAAACTCCAGAGGGTTCATCCTTGTGAAGTCCTTCATCCTTAAGGCAAGAGTAGGAGCATGATGAGATTGGGCCCCTTTGATTCAATTAGTTGGTCATATCATGGGCCTACATAGTAAAGACATTTCGGAACTCAACTTGGGCTACCTCCATCTTGTGGAGCTTAAGGAGCGGGAGGGGCTGGTTGCTCCTCGGGTGTACAGGCTCTCCTTAGTCTTTCTCTTGGTAATGGCATGATCTAGAAGAGAAAATACAATTCGTTAGGGGAAAAATCCTTATCTTAAATCTAAAGCACGATATTGATCATGAAGAATTGGAACATTTCCTAAAACGCCTCATAGCCTCCCACTCATAGTTGTTGCACACTAAGCAACAATGAATTATACTCTAATTGACGAAGTGTATTGGATTTCTGAGGACCATTAACCACCTAGTGCTCTAATATCATTCTTGTCAAGACCCAAGCCTAGTGCCTACACGTGAAACGACGAATGGAAACTCCAAGGACCACCCAAAAAAGCCTCTTAGCATACTATGTAAAATTCCTTGGTTGCAGAGAAAAATAAGACCATAACAAGAGTAAATAAAAAGGGAGACTAAGGGAAACTTTGATGATCATAAAGGCATAAAAAGAGTCGAGCTCATAGCATATACATACACAGTATCCAATAAACCCCTCTACTCAAGATTGGAGTGGGGGCTAAGACACTCCGTGGGCTTACCCTTATAGTAACAAGTATTTAACATAAGGAATACGTTCTACATAGCATAAGTAAAATAAATATTTTCCTCAAAGTTGAGGACTCACCAAAGCTTTCTTCAAAGAACCGAACAGCCACGTGGAGGAGGATAATCAAAAGGAGCACTGGTTCCTACATGGTGATATCATGTAAGCATAGACTATGCATTAGTACATTTGAATGTAGTAAGTATGAAAGGTGCAGTGCAACAAAGATATAAGCAATATGTTCAAATTGCATAAGATATAGGCAATTGATACAACCTCAATGTGACGTGTATGGTCAATGCTTGTAACTAAACATGTATGTAAAACATTCAACTTGCACATGGTAATATACATATGTAGGAGGAGACCTTACTCGACATAGACCAAGTAGCTATAACTTGGAATCCAAGGCATGACAACACCTCGGTACAGACCGGGCATGACACCCCCTGTTGAAGTGTGGTCTAGTTGCCAAGGCAAACCAAATATGACAACATGAACTAGATGATTCCACTAGTATAGCAAGGGTAAAATATATAATCCTAGTATGGCACATAGTTTAGAAATCAAAGACTTTATAGAAGGACCCCTTGAGTCGAGCCCCCATCTTAATCCTCAATCGGTGCTTAGTCTAATCCCACAGAATACTTGAAATAGTCATAATTTGAATAACTTGGAAGAGACATGATAAAATGACATGACGAGCTCATTCAAATATTTCACCTCTACTAGTAAGCCTAACTTGAACATCAGAGTAAATAATAATCATACATGATCCCTTGCCTTGACATGAATGACTCATAAAAGGTTAAAATCTTGAAATAGGGATCAACTTGTTACTTGTAAAATCATAGATACTTTTCATGAATTAAATACATGCTTGAAAGTCCTTAATCATCATGAAGTCACTTGACTTGTAAATCATGTAATAGTTCATCAACAACTTGAGAATTTTTGTCATGTAATTTCATCAAACACATGGTGGGTTCTTGATACTTGTTCAAAATCATGCTACTCAAGATTATAACAAGAGAGTAAAATCAATTCAAAATGAACTCACCAATATTGTAATAAAACCCTCAATTTGGGTATCATGAATATTCATCTCAAAATTCACAATTGTTCAAGGTTTACAAAGTTCACATCATGCATTATTTCAATAGATGTAAATCAACTTATAGTATGAGATTAAGATGGACATTCATGCATAATAAATCAATACTTGATATAACCCCAACATAATTCATATTTAAAATGCAACATAATAGATACCCATGAATAATCAATTATTGAAATCATGATATTTTATAAAAATAGAGAGAGTTGGGCTCCATGGGTGGAAGGACCCATGGATGAAGACCCACATGCCTCACACTTGGATTTCCTTGAAATTGAGTTGGTGGAAACTTGAAGCTTGAGATGGATTCTTGAGTATAAAGATTGAGCTTGAAATCCTTGAATTTGAATGAGAGATTTAATGAAGTCTTGGCGAGGATTTAGAGAGGGTTTTGTGAGTTCAAGAGTTGAAAAATGCTAAGTATGGAAGATTTCACATTTAAGTGGCATTGGGTTACGACCCCAATGGATCTTCTAAAATTCGAGTTATACCCGTTCTCCACTCAATTTTTCCCCCGATCAAGAATATGAAGTCAGATTTCTGAAATTATACACGAATTTCGAGATATATGAAAACTACGATTATGGCGCATTCTAAAGTGCATGAGGGGTGTTTCAATGAGTTGGACAATTCCTCTTATGGTTCTTGAGTTGTCTGGAAGTATAGGCTATGAACATAGATCTCTCCATCAGAACACATCCCAATCCCACTCTAAAAGCATCACAATAGATCACAAAATCATCAGTTCCTTCCAGTAGAGTCAATACTGGTACAGTCCTTAATATGGTTTTCAACTCCTAAAAGCTCTTCTAACACTTTTCAGACCACTGAAACTTAGCTTTCTCTTTAGACAACTTAGTCAATGGCGAGGCTACAGAGGTGAATTCCTCAACAAATCTATGGTGGTAACCAACCAAACACAGAAAATTATTTATGTAAGTTGGAGAGGTGGGTCTAGGCCAGTTCTTTACTGCCTCAATCTTCTACATATCTACTCGAATAACATCACTGAGACAACATGGCCTA
>JAPFFP010045045.1:0-11924 GCA_026153255.1 Solanum medicagineum | reverse complement strand
TGAATAGACCAATCATTGGAGTTTATTTATGGAGACTCACATGACTATCAAGTTCTATCAATGTATTATCATTCTCACCTCACAATCATAATCACAATCAAAATCCACATTCTTAATCAAGGCTTTAGACTCAATCCCTAGGTTCATTCATGCATGCTTTCGAAAGTTAACATATAAAGTTTATGTAATATCTCATGAAAAGTATTCAATTCAAGAAAACAAGTTTATGATGATCATCAACATAAGAAAATACATGTAATTAATATAAATTATAAGAAAAATCACCAAGAATCATGTATGTAGACTCATGAACCTTCTACTCTTTTCTAAGACCATCTATGGGGCACATGAGAGAACAATCTCATGCTTTTAGTTTAGACTTATGTACCTGGGATGAAGTAATAAACCATCAAGAATTTCCTTGAATTCTTCAATCTACGCTTCCCTTTTCTCCTTTCTCAAGCCCTAGTCTTTCAAGTATTTAGAAAAGGACTTAGAATGGGGTTTAAGACCCTATTTACACATCAAAACAACCCAATTTGATTGTGTTTTGAGTTTAGGAGGGCTTGGAAATTGACTGGAATGCTCCTCAAATTAAAAAGAAAATGTTGACTCAGAAAATACCCAGTCTGCGACGCGGACCAAAAAAATGTTCTGAATGAGTTTTCAATTCTCGTCGAAAAAAATTAAGAAAAATAAAAGGCATGTTTGTGACCTAGGTGCATCGCACCTTGGGGACGCACAACCACTATTTTTCATCTTGGATCGAGAAATTATTTTTCAATTTGGTTGCTCTAAAATTCGAACGAGATCATTTTTTCACTCTCCATGCTGATTGCATATCCAGTCTCGGATTCACAAATGGAGCATGGGAAAATGCGTTACGCGCACACATCTCTATTCTAGGGCTATTTTGGTAATTTTATCGAGTGTTACACCATCTCCCCCTTGGAATCATTCGTGCTCGAATGATGAGTAAAGGCAGATATCAAGGCATGTATTGACTCAAACTCATCATAACATTCACGTCTATCTATCAAACTCTCGACTCTATTTGGACTCAAGAATAGACAATCAACTCAAGAAAAGACAATCAATTTAGTTAAGGGTAAGGAAATTACCTTCAACATTCTCATCATTTAGCATGAATCGGGTGGTGCGGATTTTTGCTTTCATCTCTTCCTTAGCTTCCCATGTGGCTTCCTTAATGAATTGATTTCTCCACAGGACTTTGACTGAGGCTATCTCTTTGTTCTCAACTTGTGAATCTGATGATCAAGGATTTGGACCAGAATTTCTTCATAAGTCAAGTTATCCTTCACTCCAATTCTCTCCACAGGGATCACCAAGTTAGGATCTCCCAAACATTTCTTCAACATCGACACGTGAAACACTGGATGGATTCTGTCTAACTCAGAAGGCAACTCTAATTCATAAGCAACCTTTCCAATCCTCTTCACAATCTGATAAGGTCCAACATAGCGTGGAATCAACTTAACTTTCTTCCCAAATCTCATGACACCTTTCATAGGTGATACTTTCAAATATACCCAATCATTTATAGAAAACTCCAAATCTCTCTTTCTCACATTGGTGTAGCGACTCTGTGCAGTCTTCAATCTTTCTTTAATGACCTTAACCTTCTCCATTGGTTGGTGGACAAGATCAGGCCTGATCAACTCAGCTTTTACAACCTCGAACCACCAAACTGGTGATCTACACATCTCCTGCCATACAAAGCTTCATATGGAGCCATCTAAATGCTTGCATAATAACTATTGTTATATGCAAATTAAATCAGTTGTAAGTGATCATCCTAATTTTCCTTGAAATCAAGAACACAAGATCTCAACATATCCTCTAACGTCTGAATTGTACGCTCTGCCTGACCATTTATCTGTGGATGAAAAGTTGTGCTCAAATTCACTTTGGTACCCAATCCTTTTTGGAACTACTGCGAAAATTGGGAGGTAAATTGACCTCCTCTGTTTGAAATGATGGACAAGTGAACCCCATGGAACCTCACAATCTCTTGGATGTACAACCTGGCATACTCCTCCGTAGTGTTAGTTGTCTTAACTGCTAAGAAGTGAGCCGATTTGGTCATCTTATCTACAATCACCCATATCAAATCATGTTGCTTTCGAGACCTCAGTAGACTAGTAATGAAGTCCATATTGATCATCTCCCACTTCCATTTAAGAATCTCAAAGTTCTGAGCTAATCCACATGGCCTTTGATGCTCAACTTTCACTTGCTGACAATTCGGGCATTTGGAAACATATTCAGCAATATCCCTTTTCATTCAACTCCACCAATAGACTTCTCTCAAGTCGTGGTACATCTTGGTAGAGCCAGGATGAATGGAATATCTAGTGCTATGAGCTTCATCCATGATTCTATCTCGAAGATCATCAACACCTCGAACGTACAATATACTCTGGTATCTCAACACCCGATCTCCCCCTTTGGAGAAGACCATCGCTTTCTGTTTGTGGATAACCTCCTTCAATTGGAGTATGACAGGATCTCGATCTTGCTTTTCTTTCACCTCTGCCACCAAAGACAAAGTAGACCCATTCTAAATATTAACTCCTCCCTCATCATTCTTCTCAAGTTGAACTCCCAATCGGGCCAATAGATGCACTTCTTTAGCTAGCTCCTTCTCCCCTTCCTCAATATGGGGTGTGCTACCCATTGATAACCTGCTAAGAGCATTAGCAACAAAGATAGCTTTACTTGGATAGTAGAGAATGCTCATGTCATAACCCTTGAGCAACTCCAACCATCTTCTTTGTCACAGGTTGAGCTCTTTCTGAGTGAAGACATACTGCAAGCTCTTGTGGTAGGTGAACATATCCACATGCACTCCATACAAGTAGTGGTGCCAGATTTTAAGCGCAAACACCACTGCTGTCAACTCAAGATCATGGGTTGGATAGTTCCACTCATGAATCTTAAGTTTTCTAGAAGCATAGGCCATCACTTTCCCTCTATGCATCAGCACACATCCCAATCCAACTTTTGAAGCATCAAAATAGATCACAAAGTCCTCTGTTCCACCGAGAAAGGTTAGAATTGGTGCAGTAGTCAGTCTAGTCTTCAATTCTTGGAAACTCTTCTCACATTTGTCGGACCACTGAAACTTGCCCTTTTCTGAGTCAACTTAGTTAACGGTGCGGATAAGGAAGAAAATTCCTCAACAAATCTGCGGTAGTAGACTACCAACCCTATGAAACTTCTTATGTCAGTCGGAGAGGTCGGTCTTGGGCTAGTTCTTAACCATTTCAATCTTTTGAGTATCCACTCGAATACCATCACTGGAGATAATATGGCCTAGGAAAGCCGCTAACTTAAGCCAGAATTAACATTTTGAGAATTTTGCATACAACTCAAGGTCCTTAAGTGTTTGGAGGACAATTCTGAGGTGATTTGTATGCTCCTTTCATCTCTCGAATACACCAAAATATCGTCAATGAACACAATCACAAACATATAAAAATACTATCGGAACACTTTATTCATCAAGTCTATGAAGGTTACAGGTGCATTCGCCAACCCAAAGGACATGCCTAAGAATTAAAAATGGCCATATCTAGTCCTAAAGGCTGTCTTTGGAATATCACATTCCCTCACTTTCAACTGATGGTAACTAGATATAAGGTCTATCTTTGAGAAACAAGAGACACCCTGAAGTTGGTCAAACAAATCGTCTATCCTTAGAAGAGGATACTTATTCTTTATGTTACCTTGTTCAGTTGCCTATAGTCAATGCACATTCTGAGTGATCCATCTTTCTTTCACACGAATAGGACAGAGGCACCCCAAGGAGAAACACTCAGCCTTATGAAGCCCTTCTCTAACAAATCTTTCAATTGTTCTTTCAATTCTTTCAACTTAGTGGGGGCTATCCTATAAGGTGGAATTGAGATAGGTTGGGTATCAGGAAGAAAATCAATCCCAAAGTCAATCTCCCTATCAGGAGGGACTCCGGGCAGATCCTCAGGAAACACTTTCAGAAACTCATTCACAATAGAGACTGACTCAAGAGTAAGAGACTCAACATCATCAGATTTACCTCTCACAAGGTGGTAGATACAACCCTTAGAAATCATCTTTCTGGCTCTAAGATATGAGATAAACTTTCCTTTAGGTGCTACGGAATCACCTTTCCACTCTAGAACTAGTTCATTCAAAATTTGGAACTTAACGATTCAGGCTCTACAATCAACGGAGGCATAACAAGCGTGAAGCCAATAAATGCCAAGGATTAAATCAAAATTAGTCATATCTAACTCAATCAGATCAATGATAGTATCACTCTGATGGATGGACACTACGCAAGCCCAATGGACTCTCTGATACCGAATAAACTCACCCACGGGAGTAGAAACATCAAAGGGTTCAAGAAGACTTTCAGGCGCTCTATCAAATCTACTGGTCACATAAGGAGTTACAAAAGATAATGCGGCACCAAGATTTATCAATATATAACAATCAATAGAAAAGACTCGAATTGTACCTGTCACAACATCTGGGGAGTCCTCCTGATCATGCCAACTATCCATGGCATACAAACAGTTTGTGGCCCCGCTTGCGCCTAACGTACATCTATGATTTCCTTTAGCTAGTGGGCTTAGTGCAGAAGATTAAGCCTGGTCAACCCACTTTGGACAATCTCTCTGATAGTGACCAGCTTGGCCACACTTGTAGCATACATCACTCCACTCACGTCATCTCCCTAAGTGCAATTTACTGCA
The DNA here is from genome assembly GCA_026153255.1 of Solanum medicagineum. NCBI lineage: Eukaryota > Viridiplantae > Streptophyta > Magnoliopsida > Solanales > Solanaceae > Solanum > Solanum medicagineum. The sequence continues at coordinate 7,164 of JAPFFP010045045.1, read as the reverse complement.
CTTGCCATATATTGGCTTACCTAATGAACCTTAACCCACACTGGCTTGTGATTGAGATCCATAGGCTTCAACATTCTGGGACCTCTGATCATTTCTGACTCTAGATGCGGGTGCACTAGCAGATGAGGGTACTGGAAATCAGTTTCTATTCCCCTTCATGCCTTGTTCTTAATGGTGACCTTGTTCAACTGAGGATAATCTATGTACATCCATAGAGAACTATCCATTTTACGCACGGAATACTGGAGCACCCCAAGGTAAGACACTTGGTCTAATGAAACCCTTATCTAAGAGATCTTTCAGCTACAACTTTAACTCTGTTAGCTCCGAAGGAGCTATACGGTATAGAGGGATGGATATGGGCTGAGTATCTGGAAGAGTGTCTATCCCAAAGTCTATCTCCCTATAAAGAGGGACTCGGGGAAGATCCTCAGGAAAGACTTCTGAAAACTCATTCACCACAGGGACATACTGAAGAGATGGTGCCTCGGCACAGGAATTCTGAACTATGACTAGGTGGTATACACACCCTTTAGAAATTGACTTTATGGATTTGAGATATGAGACAAATTGACCCTTAGGAAATACTGAGCTACCCCTTTAGTCTTAGACTAGTTCGTTAGGAAACTAAATTTGACTACCCTGGTTCTCTGGTTCTACAATCTATGGAGGCATACCAAGCATAAAGCCAATCCATGCCTCGGGTGACATCAAACTCTACCATGTCTAATTCCATCAAATCAACTACAATAGTCTTATGATAAATGGAGACTGGAAAGCCCCTATAGATTCTTTGGGCTAAAATAGACTCTCCAGCAGGAGTAGGAACACTGAAAGGCTCAAGAAGACATTCTGGATTGACCCCAAACATCACAGCTACATATGGGGTTACAAAAGACAATGTGGCTCCTGGGTCTAATAATGCATAGACATCATATGTAAAGAATTTGAGCATACCCGTAACCACATTTGGTGAGTTCTCTTGCTCCTGTCTGGTGCCCACGGCATACAAGCGGTTTGTACCCACGCTTGTCCCTGCTGTAGCACATCCGTAAGGTGGCTTACCCTGCGGTGCCAAAGAGACTGTCTATGATCTGGTATCTCTCATATTCTGCTTCCCCATAGGGCAATCCTTCAAGAAGTGTCCCACCTGACCACATTTGAAACAACCATTCGTGCCCATAAGGCACTCTCCGGGATGAGACCTACCACACTTACCATAAGTAGGATAACAGTTTGATCGTTGAGCTACGTTGCCCTATGACTGGTTTCCTGGGAACTTGTGATGTTATGATCCATGCTCATTCCTGACCCTTAGTGCAGGTGCACTAGAGGATGAAGGTGCTGGTCCAACTATCTTAGGATGAAAAGATGAGTGACTTTCACCTCCAGTCCTTCTCTTGCCTATCTCCTAGCTTGATGTCTTGTCCCTCTTGCTCCTAAACGCCTCCCTATCCTGCATCTTCTCCTCCTCTACCTGCTGCACATAGGTTATCAAATGGGCTATATCCATATCCCAATGAACATCACATTCCTGCCCTCTCTTTTAGTTATTTGAGAGAGCCCGGACATGAAGAGATCCATCCTAGTACACATATCTTCCACCATAGCTAGAGCATAACGGGACAGCTGAGTAAACTTGAGGCTGTACTCCCATACACTCATGTTTTCCTACTTCAGATTAAGCAATTCACTGACCTTAGCCTACCGCATCTCTTTGTGAAAGTACTATCCCAAAAAGGCCTCCTCAAACACCGCCCAACTAATAGCTGGCGGCCCATTTGCCTTGCTCTCTTTCCACTGATCAAAACAGAGTCTAGCTACCCCCTTGAGCTGGTAGGAAGCTAACTCAACCTGCTCAACATCACCTATATGCATCACCAGAAACATCTTTTGGAGCTCCTCAATGAAGTTCTCAGGATCCTCTTTCACATTGGACCCCATGAATTCTGGTGGGTTCATCCTCAAAAACTCCCTTGCTCTGGCGGTATCTGACCTATCATTTCTGCCATCTCCCTGGCGACCTCCCTAATTAGTGATTACCTGAGCCAATGTCTGGATGGCTTGGTGAAGCTCAGCGCTGGAGATATCTGCCTGATGTTGCTGCTCCACAGGCACAGCTGGACCTCTAGGTAAAGGCAAAACAAGATCTTGATCCCACATTGTTAGAGTTGAAGGCCTTGGTGAAAGATGGTAAAGTGAAGGTTTTCTCCTAAGGGAAAATGGTTCCCTTAGGTACCAAGGTAGATTGTGTGTATCAAATGTGGATGATTTGAAAGAATTGATCTTGAAGGAGGCCCACAATTCATCCTATTCGATTTACCCCTGTTCTACAAAGCTGTATAGAGACTTGAAGGAGGTCTATTGGTGGGGTGGTATGAAGAGGGACATTGCCAAGTTCATATCTAAATGTCACAATTGCCAACAAGTCAAAGCCGAACATCAAAGGCGGGTGGCCTAGCCCAGGACATAGAGATCCCTACTTGGAAGTGCGAAGAGATCAACATTGATTTTATGGTTGGGTTGCCTAAGACTAGGAAAAATTTTGACTTTATTTGGGTTGTTGTAGATAGAATGACAAAGTCGGCTCACTTCCTACCGGTATGCTGTCGAAGATTATGCGAAGTTGTATATTCATGAGTTGGTTAGGTTGCATGGGGTGCCCTTGTCTATCATTTTGGATCATGGTGCTCAATAAACTTTTCACTTTTGGAGATTCTACCAAAGAGGTCTTGGTACAAAGATTAAGCTTAGCACGACCTTTCACCCTCATACGGACGGTCAAGCCGAGAGGACTGTCCAAACTCTTAAAGATATACTTAGAGCTTATGTTTTGGTGTTTAAGGGTAGTTGGGATAAACACCTTCCACTCATTGAGTTTGCTTACAACAATTTCTACTAGTCAAGCATTGGTATTGCTCCCTCTAAAGGTCTTTATGGTAGGCATTGTAGATCCCCGGTTAGGTGATTTGAAGTGGGGGAGATGGCTTTGCTAGGTCCAGATTTGGTCAGGCCATGTAGAAGGTGAGGTTGATAAGGGAGAGATTGAGAATAACCTAAAGTATAATAAAGTCCTACTCTGATGTAAAAAGAAGAGATCTTGAGTTTAAGGTTGGTGATTGGGTTTATTTGAAAGTATCACCTATGAAGGGTGTGGTCGGATTGGCAAAAATTGGAAATTGAGCACAAGGTTCATGGGTCTTTATAAAGTTTTAAGGAGAGCGGGTAAGGTTGCATATGAGTTGGAGTTGCCTATGAAGATGAATATGGTTCATCCGATCTTCCATGTATCCATGTTGAGAAAGTGTGTGGGTGACCCAAGTGCTATGGTGCCCTTGGATGTTGTGGTTGTTGTAAAAGATAATTTGACCTATGATGAGGTCTCGATGGAAATTTTGGATAGACAAGTAAAGAGGTTGAGGAACAAAGATGTAGCTTCTGTCAAGGTCCTTTGGAGGAATCAACAAGTAGAAAGTGCCACATCGGAAGCCGACGCGGACATGAGAAAGCGATACCGATATCTCTTCCATTCTACTCAAGTCGAAGGTACTAATTTAAGTCCCCTATATGATTTCAAGTTCTAAGTTTTAGCCCTCATGTTATTTTTCATGCATCCGTGTTTATGTTGACTTTGGTAATTCTGACAGTCATGTTGAGATTTTTGAAAATGATGTTAAATGCATTTGTTGCATTCGTGTCGGGCTAAAATTTTCATGATCACTTCTCTCATGCATGTTTCTTTGACATTTGGGGACGAATGTTCCGAAGGAGAATATATTAAAACACCGCAAAATGTGCTTGGAAAATGCTCATAATCGTAATTTCCATATATCTCAAAATCCATGCGTGATATCAAAAATTCGATTTCATGTTATCAATTAGGGGGAAACACTGAGTGGGAAATAGGTATAACCCAGATTTTAGAGGACCCGTAGCAAAAAATAATTTAACTAACTTTCAGAAAATAGTGGTTGTACACGTTTGGTCCTCGACGCAGACCCATAGCTGACCAATGTTGGTTTTTCCTTGTTTGGTATTTTGGCTCAAGGGCATTGGGGTCATGGCCCCATGCCCATTTACACGTGAAATCTCCCATACTTAGCCATTTTTCAACTTTATATCACTCAAAAACCCTCTTTAAAACCTCTCCAACACTTTATTGAAATTCCCATCCAAATACAAGGATTTCAAGCTCACATTTGATCTCAAGACTCAATCCAAGCTTCAATCCTCCTTTAAAGTTCACATCAAGGAATCCCCAAATTTTGGTGTGTGGTTTTCATCCATTGGGTCCTTTCATCCATGGAACCTAATCTTCTTTTTTATGAAAATTGCATGTTTTCAATTTTTATCATCGATGGGTATATCTTATTATGGATTATGAGTATAAATTATGATGGGGTTTTATGAAATGTTAAATTAGTATGTGATTATCTGTTTCAAGCTTATACCATGAATTGACTTGTCTATTGAGACTATGTATATTTTGAGCTATGAAAATATGACCTATTATGAGTTTGGATGATCGATTTCAAGGTACCCTGCATGAGGTTTTTTTTTACATGTTGGTGGCTTAATTTAGATTAAGTTTTCTCATCTTATCTCACTCTCGAATTGTACGATTTTGAACTAGTATCATGAGCCCACCAAGTGTTTGATAAAATGTCAAGAATTCTCAAGTTATTGATGATGTACTTCATGATTTACAAGTCAAGTGACTATATGATGATTAAGGGCTTTCAAGTATGGATTGAATCCATGAAAATTATCTATGACTTTACAAGTTACAAGCTAAGCCCTATTTCAAGGTTTTCACCTCTTGTGAGCCATTCATGTTAAAGCAAGGGTTCATGTATGATTACGATCTACTCTCATGTTTCAAGTTAGGCTCACTAATAGAGGTAAACCATGTTTCAAGAGCTACTTATGTCATGTTTCATGTTTCTTACAATTTATACAAGCTATGATTATTTTCAAGTATTCCGTGGGATGTGACTTAGTACCGGTGAGGCTTAAGATCGAGGCTCGACTCAATGGATCCTTACATAAAGTCTTTTGTCTCTATACTATGTGTCATAGTACGATTATGATTATTACCGTTGCTATACTAGTGGATCCATCTAGTCATGTCATCATGTTTAGTTTGTCTGGGCAAGTAGACCATACTTAGTCAAGGGGTGTCATGCCCATTCCACCTTGCCAAGGGGGTGTCATGCCGTGGATTCCAAGCTGTAGCTACTTGGTCTATGTAAGTTGAGGTTATGTCCCACACATGTGTATGCTATATATACTATGCAAATTGAATGATTTACAAGTATGTTTTTATCTTAAAGCATTGGTCATACATGCCATATTGAGATTATACTTGTCTATTGCTTATGATTATGCATTTTGACAATATTGGCTTATGTCTTGTTGCATTGTATCCCACATACTTAGTACATTCAAATGTACTAATGCATACTCTATGCCTACATGATATTACCATGTAGGGATTGGAGCACCACTTGATCATCCTCCTCATGGCTAGTTGATACTTTGGAGATAAGCTTTGGTGAGTCATCAAGTCCGAGGACACTATCTACCTTATTCTTACTATTTTGAGACTTCTTTATATTGAACACTTGTTATTATAAGGGTGAGCCCGGAGAGTGTCTTGGCTCCCACTCCATTCCATGTTAGAGGTGTTGTTGGATATTTTGATGTACTTATGCTATGAGCTTGATTCTCTTATGTTTTAATGGTTAACAAAGACTTCTCCTAGTCCCTCTTCCCTTTTTATTGTATCTCTTGTTATTGTTTACTTTGCTTCCACGACCAAGGATATGTGATTAATATGCTAAGAGGCTTCTTTGGGTCCCTTCAGGTTCTCATTCGTCGTGTCACATCTAGGCCCTAGGCTTAAGTCGTGACAATCATGGCCCACCTAATTAATTAAAGCAATAACAAAATAACACTCAAATCCCTTCCCCAACACAAATCATCAATAAATTGCTATATTGCAACCATTTTCTCCATTGTTAAGATAGATCCTAGAACTTCTTATTCATTGTGTTCTTCTTCATTCGCCTATTTTCCTTATAAACTAGCGTATCTATTTTTCTATCTTTGTACAAGTACTTATTAGAACAAGGAAAAGGGCAAGAATGGAACCTTAATTGATTCTCTCTCTAAGTCACCCACTCTGTCTCTCTCGGCTTATAATATTTGTTGAAACAAAGAAAATGGGTGGGGGTGGACCTCCATCTGTTCTTTCTAAATGCAACAGTATATCTAAGATAAAGTAAAGTGAAATGTATTAAAAAAATCCTTATTCGATTCCCAATATTATATTTTTAAAACCAACTTCACCACACAACCATCAATCGATGACTGAAGTCCAACTCATCTGTCATACCTCGGGAGGGTACCCTAGATGTGGCCGACACCCAGAGACTATTGGTAGTCCCCCAAGTGAATCACTTGGCCTCATCACATTCACCCAATCTAATCAGTGGAAGACTAATGATGAAAAATGGTGGACAATCTCAATATATAAAGGCCATAGGCTAATAATTGAACTCCAATTCTCTAACATAAAAATAGTTTAAAAGTAAATAGGTCTAGAGATAAAGATCTCAATATCAAATCATCGTTGTCTAGTCTATGAAGCCTCTAACTCTACTATCTATATTGTGCCAACGATAGGTTCATGGCTGTATCAACCAAAATAAAAGGAAACTCCAAACTATACTAGTTAGAAGATAGTAATATGGAAATCCTCCAGAAACAAGGAGTTCTTACCGATAAGTTGAATGCAAATAGATACTCAACGAAGGGCCTGTTGATGATCTCTAATACCTGTCTCTACATCATAAATGGTCCAATCCAAACCAACATTAATACATGGATTATACGAGTATGTAAAATGGTTGAACAAAAAAGATATAGATAGAATAATAATCAATGCGGACGAAATATTCAAATCAAGAAGATGAGGAACTCAATAAGAATGTCATAAGTCTAAAGGAAGAATAAAGACTAGACAATGACCAATTATAGACAATCCAATCCAATCGGAATGCTATTGTCACGCCCCAAAGTACTGTTAGGGCGGACTGGCACCCGTTGCCGATAAGGCTCGGGAGAACCAACTTATATCTAAACATTTTGCATACATTTTAT
>JAPFFP010045044.1:0-34511 GCA_026153255.1 Solanum medicagineum | reverse complement strand
TAGACACCGGGGCCCCAACGGCCTAGTCATATGCATTCCCGTTTGGCTTATTATCACTATTTATCTATTCTAAAGCGTGCTAAAGGTACAAATCCCATGTGACAAGCATAGTAAACGTGTACTATAGGTTGGTTCTCCCGGGCCTTATCGGCAACAGGTGCCAGTCCGCCCTAACGGGACTTGGGGGCGTGACAATGGTGTCCTTAGCTTTCGGACATATAGAGTCTTAGAGGGGTTTGAGAGAGGGTTTTGTAAGTTATATAGTTGAAAAATGGCTAAACAAGGGTGATTTTACGCTTAAGTGGGCAAAGGAAAAACTAAGGAAAATGTTGTACTGGTCCGCGTCCAGCCCGCGGTGCAGACCAAACGGGAAGAAGAAATTAACTGCTCCGCGCCTAGGCCGCGTCGCGCCTAGGGCGTGGACGCTCTCTGAAAATAAAAAATTATCGATTTTTCGCTAAGGGTCCTTTTGCCTACTTTCGCTAAGGGTCCTTTTTCGCTCAAGATCTCTTCTCCTCACATCGAAGTAGGACTTTTGCCTACTTTGAGCTGTTATCAATCTCTCCCTTATCAACCTCACCTTTTCTAGGGCTTCCAGGACCAAATCTAGACCTAGCAAAGCCATCTCCCCCACTTCAAACGACCCAACCAAGGATCTACAGTGCCTACCATAGCTTGAGTGGTAGCTATTGTTGTAAGCAATCTCAATAAGTGGAAGATGTTCATCCCAACGACCCTTAAAGTCCAAAACACAAGCTCTAAGCATATCCTCAAGAGTTTGGATAGTCCTCCAGCTTGATAATCCATTTGAGGATGAAAAGCCATGTTAAGCTTAACCTTGGTACCAAGAACTCTTTTGAAGGACCTCCAAAAGTGAGAAGTGAATTGAGCACCATGATCCAACATGATAGACAAGGGAACCCCATGCAATCTAATCAACTCATGTACATACAACTTGGCATAAGCTTTGGCACCATAAGTGGTTTTGACTGCTAGAAAGTATGCCAACTTTGTCATTTTATCCACAACAACTGAAATAGATTCAAAGTGTTTCCTAGTCTCAGGCAACCCAACCACAAAATCCATGTTTATTTCTTCTTACTTCCAAGTAGGAATCTCTATTTCTTGGGCTAGGCCACCCGGCCTTTGATGTTCGACTTTCACTTGTTGGCAATTGTGCATCTGGATATGAACTTGGCAATTCCCTCTTCATACCACCCTACTAATACACCTCCCTCAAATATCTATACATCTTTGTAGAACTGGGACGAATAGAGTAGGATGAATTATGAACGTCCTTCAAGATCAACTTCCTTAATTCATCAACATTAGGTACACACAACCTACCTTGGTACCTAAGGTCACCATCTCCCCCTTGAGAGAAAACTTCCACCTTACCATCTTTCACCAAGGCCTTCAACTCTAACAATGTGGGGTCAAGATCTTGTTTTGACTTTAACTCCTCAATCAAAGAAGATTTAGAACCATCAACAATCACTACACCACCATATCAACCTCACCCAACTTAACCCTTAATCTTGCCAACCGGTGAACTTCTCTAGCCACCTCTTAGCTATTTTTATCAACATGAGCTAGACTACCCATGTACACTCTACTTAGAGCATCGATCACAACTTTATCTTTGTTGAGATGATAATGCACACTCATATCATAATCTTTAAGAAGATCTAACCACCTTCTTTGTCTTAAGTTAAGATCTTTATGGATGAACACATATCGAAGACTCTTATGGTCGGTAAACACATCAACATGAACCCCATACTAGTAATGACGCCAAATCTTCAAATCAAACACCACGACCGTAAATTCAAGATCATGGTGGGATAATAGTTCTTATGCACCTTAAGTTGTCTGGAGGCATATGCTATCACCTTGCCATTTTGTATCAAAACACATCCCAAACCAATCCTTGAGGCATCACAATATACAAGCCCTTCCAACCCTTTTGGTAGAGCAAAGATAGGAGCGGAGACAAACTTTTCTTTCAAGGTTTGAAAACTCTTTTCACATTCAACGGTCCACGCGAATTTTTCCTTCTTTTGGGTCAACCTTGTCATAGGAGAAGCAATAGAATAAAAACCATTCACAAACCTCCGGTAGTAACCCACCAGACCCAAGAAACTCCTAATATCCAATGGAGTCAAGCGTCTAGGCTAATTTCTAATCACCTCCGTCTTCTTAGGATCCACCTTAATGCCATCACCTGACACCACATGCCTATTAAAGCAACCTCTTTCAACCAAAATTCACATTTGTCATTTAGCAAATGACCTCTCCTTTCTCAAGATTCACAACACCACCCTCAAGTGATTCACATGTTCTTCCTAACTCCGAGAATAAATCTATCATCAATAAAGACCACCACAAACATGTCAAGGTAGGCTTTAAAGACCCTATTCATGAGATCCATAAATATAGCTGGTGCATTAGTCAACCCAAAGGACATAACCATGATCTCAAAGTGCCCATACCTAGTCCAAAACGCCGTCTTGGGAATATCACACTCCCTCACCTTCACTTGATGGTATTCGGACTGAAGATCAATCTTAGAAAAGTGGCTAGCTCCTTGTAGTTGATCAAAAAGGTCATCAATCCTTGTTAGAGGGTACTTGTTCTTTATGGTAACCCTATTAAGTTGCTAGTAATCAATGCACATCCTAAGAGAACCATCCCTTCTCTTCATAAATAACACTGGTGCACCCCAAGGTGACTTACTAGGCCTTATGAAACCGTTTTCCAACAAATCCCTCAATTGATCCTTCACCTCCTTCAATTTCGCTGGGGCTATACGGTCAGATAGAATGGAAATGAGTTGACTATCAGGAAGGAGGTCTCTACCAAAGTCTATTTCCCTTTTGGGAGGAACACCGAGAAGCTCATCGGGAAAGATATCAAGAAAGTCATTAACCACCGAAACGGACTCAATAGGAAGGACTTTGCACTCAACATCCCTAACCCTCAAAAGATGACGAAGGTCCCTTAGAAATCAACTTTTGGGCTTTAAGACAAGAAATGAATCTACCCTTGACCCTACATCACGACTTTCCCACTCAAGGACGGGCTTATTAGGGAATTGGAATTTAACCCTATGGATTCTACAATCAATAGAAGCATAATATGCATGCAACCAATCCATCCCAAGAATGATATCAAAATTCACCATATTTAATTCATCAAAATTATAAGGCAGGAATTTATGCAATATGGACACGAGAAAATTTCTATAAACTCTTTTAGCAACAATGGACTCACCAACGAGGGTAGACACTTCACATGGTTCACACAATAATTTGGGACTCACATGAAGCTTTTTGGCAACAAAAAGTAATGAAAGCAAGAGTGGCACCCAGATCTATCAATGCATACACATCAAAATAAAAAACTTTAACATACCGATGATGGCAAGGGGCATCTCATCCACCCCTTGCCTTCCTTGAAGAGCTTAGAATCTATTTTGCCTTAGAGCACCCCCTTGTTGGCCTCCCTTTACACTTGGACATGCATTAGCACCTTAGCCTTGTGGATGACCATCTTTAACATTGTTTTGAGCACGAGGACAATCAATAACCTTGTGACCTACTTCACCACAACTAAAGCAAGCATTAGAGTTTCTCAAGCATAGGCCACTATGGTTTCAACTACATCTTTGGCACTTAGGGTGAGTTATCCCATCATTACCACTTGATATGTTGGATTATCATTAGAAAATCCTCTTATTAGGAGCATTGGAAGACCCTTGGACTTGGAATTTGTGGCCTTGAGGAAACCGACCACCCTTGGAATCTTGGAAACCATCTTTAAAATGAGGCCTCTTGGACTCACTACTTCTTCTTTTTCTAAGCTTTTCCCCCTCTAGTTGCTCGGCATCTATCATGAGACAGGACAAATCTGTATGACCCACTAGCATGGCGGTACGACACTCCTTATTGACTGAGTCAGACACCCCCGACACAAATTTGTTCATCCTTGATCTAGGTTTGGCAACCAACTGTGGAGCATACTTGGAGAGCTTGTTGAACTTGAGGGCATACTCCCTCGAACTCATGGAACCTTGCTTAAGGTTCATAAACTCCGTATTAACTTCTTTAGCTTGATAGGAAAGAATTGGTTGAGGAATGCGGATTTGAACTTCTCCCAAGGAATAACATTATTATCTCTCTTCTCCAATTTCCATCGGGTGAACCAAATTTGGGCCACACCTTTGAGTTGCAAGGCCGCTAACTTCACTTTCTCATCTGAATTGACCCCCATGATAGGTAGCAGTTTATACACCTCATTGATGAATTCTTCGGGATGCTCTTCCGGCTTGGATCCATGGAACTACGGTGGGTTTATTCTTGTGAAATCCCTCACCCTAGAGGCTGGAGAGGGAGCATGAGGGTCTTGGGCCACCTTGGTTCATTTGGTTGGTCATAGCATGGGCCAACATTATGATAGCATCTCGAAACTCTTCTTGGGCTACCCCTCCATCTTGAGGAGCTTGAGGAGTAGGAGGGGTCGGTTGCTCCTCGGGAGTATGGGATCTCCTTAGTCTTCCCCTTTGAATCAGATTGATCTAGAAGGAAACAAGAGCATTTGTTAGGGGAAAAGCCTTATTGTTACACCTAAAGAACGATATAGACCATGAAGAAGTGAAATATTTTCTAAAATGGCTCATAGCCTCCCACTCATAGTTGTGGCGTGCTTCACAATCATTAATAAGACTCTAATCGATGTGGTGTGTTGGATTTCCGAGGACCATTAACAAACTAATGCTCTGATACCAAGTTTTTCATGACCCAAGCCTAGGACATAGACGTGACACGGCGAATGGGAACCCCCCAAACAAGCCTCTTAACATATCAATCGCACATCCTTGGTCACGGAAACAAAATAAACAACAACAAGAGGTAATAAAAAGGGAAGAGGGACTAAGGGGAGTCTTTGATAATCATAAAAGCATACAAGTGTCAAGCTCATAACATAATTATATCGTAATATCCAACAACACCTCTAACATGGAATGGAGTGGGGGCCAAGACACTTTCCGCGCTCACCCTCATAATAACAAGTGTTCAACATAAAGAAGTCTCAAAATGGCAAGAGTAATATCGATAGTGTCCCTGGACTTGAGGACTCACCAATACTTATCTCCGAAGTACTGAACTAGCCACATGGAGGATGATCAAAAGGAGCTCTGGTCCCTACATGATAATATCATATAGGCAAAGAGTAAGCATTCGTATGTTTGAATGTACTAAGTATGCGGGATGCAATGCAACAAGACATAAGCCAATATAATCAAAATGCATAATATCAACAATGGATACATAATCTCAATATGGCATGCATGATCAATGCTCATAATAAAACATGCTTGGAAATCATTCATCTTGCACAATATATATAGCATACTACCGACATAGACCAAGTAGCTACAACTTGGAATCCAAGGCATCACACCCCCTCGGTCAGGTGGACGGCATAACACCCCCGACTAGCTGGGATCTACTTGCCAAGGCAAACCAAACTGATAACATGACTGGATGGATCCACTAGTATAGCAAGGGTAATAATCATAATCCTATGGTGGCACATGGTTTAGAGACTAAAGACTTTATATAAGGACCCTTGAGTTGAGCCCCATCTTAAGCCTCAATCGGTGCTATGTTAATTCCCATGGAATACTTGACATAATCATAACTTATATAACTTATAAGAAATATAGAAACATGATATGAGTAGCTCTTAAAACATGCTTGACCTACTAGTGAGCCTAACTTGAACATGAGAGTAGATCATAATCATACATGAATCCTTGCTTTAACATGAATGGCTCACAAGAGGTAAAATCTTGAAATAGGGCTAAACTTGATACTTGTAAAATCATAGATACTTTCATTAATTCAATATATGCTTGAAGCCCTTAATAATCATGAAGTCACTTCACTTGAAATTGATGTAACTGATCATCAATAACTTGAGAATTCTTGTCATGTCATTTTATCAAACACTTGGTGGGTTCATGATACTTGCTCAAACTCATGAAATACCAGAGTGAAATATGATGAGTAAACTTAATGCAAATCAATCCACCAATATGTAGTATAACCCTCATGTAGGGTACCTTGAGATCCATTACAAAAGCTCATAATGGTTCTGAAACGACCCTAAAAAGTGCCCAAAAACGTGCCTCGGAATGCCCAAAAATTTTGATTTCCTTATATCTAAAAATCTGTTTGTTATTTCAAAAATCCAACTTCATATTTGTGATCAGGGGGTCCAAATTAGGTGAAAAAGGGTCTAATCTAACAATTATAAATTTTAAGGATCGATTTCAAGAGAGCTTTCCATGATGCCTCCGCGACGCGTCTTAGGCGCGCCATAGTGTAAAATCGTCTCTGCGTCCTTTTCGTGATGCGGAGATGTGTAATTTCTTGGTAGTCATTTTTAAGTGTGGTCCAAAATATTCCAAGTGTTAGCCCAAGTTTCCCTAACGTATTTTTATCCATACTTAGTCAAATTTCACCCTTATATCATTCTTAACATTTTCCAATACTCTCCAAAAACACTTAGCCATATTTTCACTCCAAATTCCAAGACTCAAAACCCTCATCCGAATTTAGGGATTCTCTTCAAGGTTCAAGTCTCCATTGTCAACCTTCACCAAGAACCTCTCCAAAGCTAAGGTATGTGGTGTTGAACCATTGGGTCCTTTCACCCGTGGTGCCTAAACCCTATTTTACTTAATATTGCATGTTTTAATGTAAATATTACATGTGGGTCTTGAATATTGAGAAATTTACTGCGCAGTGTTTTTAGTTCATGAAAGTATGATTGTTTTAGCATGTTTTGAGCTTCAAATCTTGGATTTAATGTTGGATTTGATGAGGGGTTTTGATATGAATGTCTTGGGGGTGTTGCAAGGTATTGATTAAGGGTTTTATCACTGATTTTCCTGCATGATTTCATCTTTAAATTGCATGCTCTTTTACCCCCATTACACACACCCAAGGTGTTTGATAAAATGTTCGCTTATGGTTTCTTGAGAAATTGAAGGTACAATGCATGAGATATGAAATGAATGATATTGTGATGATGAAATGAGCTTATGTATATAATTATTCTTACATGAGGTATAACATTAGATCTTATGATGAATCCTATATAAAGTATTGCATTAGACCATTCCCGACCCGGGGGAAAAGAGCTGGGTAACCGGATGGGGGTCTATACTCATCCACCAAGGGTGATGGGGTGGTATCATCACCAATCGAGATGCAGGTTTGTACTTACTAACCTGATGGGGGTTTATGAGTATGCACCGGGGTGATGGGGTGGTATCATAACCAACCGAGATAGGGGGGTTTGTACCTTGGAAACTAGCTTGGTCTCTTCATCAAATATGATATCCTATATGAGCATAATTTACTTAAGCATGTTTAGTTATGCATAGACCATACATGTCATAGTGCTATATTATGCCTATTGCCTATCGTTATGCATTTTGGTCTATGATGCCTATCTATTGTTGCATTGTATCCCATGTACTTAGTACATTCAAACGTACTAACGCATACTCTTACCTACATGATATCACCATGTAGGACCCGGTGCCCAAGTTGATCATCCTTCTCCTCCACGTGGCTAGACAGTGCTATTCCGAGCTTGTTGGTGAGTCCTCTATTCGGGGACTTTAGTTTATGTTTTTCTCTTATTATCTGTGTAATGAGATACTATCTTATGTTCTATTTGACTATAAAGGTGGGCCCGGTTACTTTTTCTAGGCCCCCGCTATTTCTATGTATTTAGAGGTGTTTGTTGGACAAGGTGTGTATAATGCATGAGCTTGACTCTTGACTTTTGACTCAAATGCTTATGCAAGTTTTCCCTTAGTCCCATTTCCCTCACTTTTATCATGTATGTCTTATTATGCTTCCGCGACCAAGGATGTGTGATGGTATGCTATGTGACTTGTTTGGGGTTCGTTCGAGTTCCTTATTCGCCGTGTCAGGTCTAGGCCCTAGGCTTGGGTCGTGACAAACTTGGTATCAGAGCATTAGGTTGATAGATCCTCGAAGTCCAACACACCACATCAATTAGAGTCCTATTCATGGTTGTGAAGCGGGCCACGACTATGAATAGGAGGCTATGAGACGTTTTAGGAAATGTTTCCCTTCTTCATGTCCTAAGGCGTGTTCTATAGAGTTGTGACTATTACCCCCTAATGATTGTTTTTTGCTATGCTAGATCATGCCAAATACTTGGAGAAGATGGGCCCAAACTCCCGAGGAGCAACCTACCAATGGTGAGCTCCGGGATACTCTTACTATTGTTGCCCAAGTGGTGGCCAACCAAGTCCAATAAGGGGCCCAAGATCCTCATGTTACTACCCCCGGAGCTAGGGTAAGGGACTTTATGAGGATGAGCACTCCGATTTTCCATGGGTCGAAGGTGGATGAAGATCCACAAGAGCTTATTGATGAAATCTTGTCTATCATGGGTGTTGGGCCAAATGAGAAGGCTAAGTTGGCGGCGTACCAAGTCAAGGGGGTTGCCCAAATTTGGGTTGATCAATGGAAAGGTGAGAAAGGTAATGGCTATATGGTGTTTTGGGAGGAATTCAAATTGGTCTTCCTAAATTGGTTCTTCCCTCTTAAGCTTAGGGAAGCAAAGTTGGTTGAGTTTATGAACTTGAAGCAAGGTGGTATGAGTTTGAGGGAGTATTATTCCCTCAAATTTAATCAACTCTCGTAGTATGCTCCTCACTTGGTGGCCGATTCTTGGTCAAGGATGAATAAGTTTGTTATGGGGGTCTCTGATTTGCTAAGTGAAGAATGCTAGTCCGCAATGCTTATTAGTGATATGGATTTGTCTCAGTTGATGACATATGTCAAGCAAATTAAAGGAGAAAAGTAGAAAGAAAAGGTCCATGAGGCCAAGAGAGCCCGCTTTGAGGAAAGTTTCAAAGGAGTGCTAGGTTTCAAGGCCAAAGGCCTTCCTCATGCTACTAATAGGGGGTTTGCCAAGGACTTCCCTAGGCCTCAAGGTATTGTCGGTGTGGCTCCTAATGATGTGTGTCCTAGATGTGGAAGGAGTCATAAGGGCCCATGTTTGAAAGGTTGTAATGAACATTTTGAATGTGGGGAGCTTGTTCACAAGATGATTGATTGTCCAAGAAACTGTGGCAAGGTTCGGGGTGCAAATGCGGTCCCATTGGGTAGAGGTGGTCCTCAAGGTGGTGCCCCTAGGCACAAGCGATTCTATGCTCTACATGGGAGGCAAGGGGTTGGTGAGATCCCCGATGTTGTTACTGGTATGTTGAAAATCTTTGATCTTGATGTATATGCTTTAATTGATACCGGTGCCACCCTTTCCTTTGTTAGCCCCTTTGTTTCTAAAAAGTTCTATGTTGAGTCGGAGTTGTTGCTTTGCCATATGAGGTGTCTACTCCTAATGGTGCATCTATTGTGGCTAGGAGGGTGTATAGAAATTGGCTGGTTTGCATATTGCATACAATCCTACCTTGTGATCTTGTTGAATTACATATGGTTGATTTTGATGTTATTCTTGGGATGGATTGGTTACATGCATACTATGCTTCTATTGATTGTAGAAATCGTAGGGTCAAGTTTCAATTTCTGAATGAACCCGTCCTTGAGTGGGAAAGTCATGATGTGGTAGTAAGGGTAGGTTCATCTCATGCATTAAAGCCCATAGGTTGATTTCCAAAGGGTGTTTGTATCATCTTGTGAGAGTCAAAGATGTAGAGTCCAAAGTCCCTTCCATTGAGTTGGTCTCGGTTGTGAATAAGTTTCTTGATGTCTTCCGAAATGACCTTCCCTATGTCCCTCCTGAAGGGGAGATAGATTTTGGCATAGATCTCCTTCCCGACACTCAACCTATCTCCATTCCCCTTAACGTATGGCCCCAACGGAGTTGAAGGAGTTAAAGGAGCAATTGACAGATTTGTTGGAAAATAGATTTATTAGACCTAGCCAATCCCCTTGCAGTGCACCGATGTTGTTTGTAAAGAAGAAATATGGGTCACTTAGGATGTGCATTGACTACCGGCAACTCAATAAGATCACTAAAAAGAATAGATATCCTCTTCCAAGGATTGATGACTTGCTTGACCAATTGCAAGGGGCTAACTTTTTCTCTAAGTTTGATCTTTAGTCTGGTTACCATCAAGTGAGGGTGAGGGAGTGTGATATTCCCAAGACGGCCTTTCAGACTAGATATGGGCATTTTGAATTTATGGTGATGTCCTTTGGGTTGACAAATGCACTGACCATCTTCATGGACCTAATGAATAGGGTCTTCAAGCCCTACCTTGATTCCTTTGTTATAGTCTTCATCGATGATATTTTGATCTATTCTCATAGTATGGAAGAGCTTATGGGTCATTTGAGGGTTGTGTTGCAAAGATTGAGGGAGAGAGATTGTATGCTAAATATGACAAGTGTGAGCTTTGGTTGGGGGAGGTTGCATTATTGTGTCATGTGGTGTCGGAGGATGGCATTAAAGTGGATCCTTAGAAAATTGAGGTGATTAGAAATTGGCCTAGACCACTAACTGTGTCGGATATTGGGAGTTTCTTGGGCCTTGCGGGTTACTATAGAATGTTTGTGAATGGGGTTCTCCTCCATTGCTTCTCCTATGACAAAACTGACTCAAAAGAAGGTGAAGTTTGTGTGGATCGATGAGTGTGAGAAAAGATTCCAAAAGATAAACTTGTGTTCGCTCCTATATTGTCTCTACCGGATGGGCTTGAGGATTTTGTTGTGTATTGTGATGCGTCTAGGCAACTCAAAGTACATGAAAGGAACTACCCTACCCATGATCTTGCATAAGCAGCTGTGGTGTTTGCATTAAAGATTTGGCGTTATTATTTATATGGGGTGCATGTTGATGTATTCACCGATCATAAGAGTCTTCAATATGTCTTCACTCAGAAAGATCTCAACTTGAGGCAAAGAAGGTGGCTAGAACTTCTTAAAGACTATGACATGAGTATGCATTATCATCCGGGTAAGGAAAATATTATGGCAGATGTCTTGGGTCGGGTGTCCATGGGTAGCCTAGCTCATCTGGATGACGGTGGTAGGGAGATGGCTAGGAAGGTGCATAGATTGGCTAGATTAGGGGGGAGGTTGGAGGATGTGGGTGATGGTGTTGTTGTTGTGGATGGTTCTAAATCTTCTTTGGTTGATGAGGTGATGGGTAAACTAGCTCTAGACTCCTCCTTGCTTGAGTTGAAGGCCTTGGTGAAAGAGGGCAAGATAGAGGTTTTCTCCTGAGGGACATATGGGGCCCTTAGATACCAAGGTAGGTTGTGTGTGCCATGTGTTGATGGTTTGAGGGAGAGAATTCTTGATGAGGCCCATAATTCTTCTTATTCTATCCACTCTGGATCCACCAAAATGTATAAAGACTTGAGGAATATGTATTGGTGGGGAGGCATGAAGAGAGATATTGCTAGATTTGTTTCCTATTGTCATAGTCGTCAACAAGTCAAAGCGGAACATCAAAGGTTGGGTGGCCTAACCCAAGACATAGAGCTTCCTACTTGGAAATGAGAGGTGATTAACATGGACTTTGTGGTTGGGTTGCCTAAGACTAGGAATGGTTTTGATTCCATATGGGTGGTGGTTGATAGGATGACGAAATCGGCTCAGTTTCTACCGGTCAAGACTCCATATGGGGCTGAAGAGTATGCAAGGTTGCACATCCATGAGTTAGTGAGGTTGCATGGGGTTCCCTTACACATTATATCAGATCGTACTGCACAATTTACTTCACACTTTTGGAGATCTTTTCAAAGGTGTCTTGGTACTAAAGTTCACCTTAGTACGGCCTTCCACCCTCAAACGGATGGCAAAGGTGAAAGGATAATTTAAACACTTGACGATATGCTTAGGGCTTGTGTCTTGGAGATTTAAGGTAGTTGGGATGACCATCTTCTATTGATTGAGTTTGCCTACAACAATAGCTATCACTCTAGCATCGGTATGGCTCCTTTTGAGGCTCTTTATGGGAAATGTTGTAGATCACCGGTGTGTTGGTTTGAGGTTGGAGAGGTGGCTCTATTGGGGCCAGATCTGGTCATGAATGCTCTTGAGAAGGTTAAGATGATTAGGGAAAGGTTGAGGACAACCCAAAGTCGTCAAAAATCCTATGCCGATGTGAGAAGAAGAGACCTAGAATACCAAATGAGGGATTGTGTTTACTTGAAGATTTCCCCAATGAAAGGTGTAGTTCGTTTTGGTTAGAAGGGAAGTTGAGTCCGAGGTATGTTGGTCCTTGTGAGGTGATAAAGAGGGTTGGCAAGGTAGCTTATGAGTTGAAGTTGCCTAGTGTAATGAATTTGGTCCATCCGGTATTTCATGTCTCTATGTTGAGAAAATGCATTGGTGATCCTAATGCGATTGTGCCACTTGATGATGTGGATGTTGTTGAGGATAACTTAACTTACGAGGAGGTTCCGGTTCAAATCTTGGATAGGCAAGTAAAGGAATTAAGGAACGAAGAGGTAGCATCCGTTAAGGTCCTTTGGAGGAACCAACAAGTCGAAAGTGTTACTTAGGAGGCCGAAGAGGACATGCAAAAGCGGTGTCGTTATCTCTTCCACTCCATTCAAGCCGAAGGTACTAATCCTAGCTTCACATATGATTCCAAGTCCTACATTTCAGCCCCTATGTCATTCATATGCATTCATGTTTAAGTTGGTAAACTTATGACGATTTTACACTTACGTTGAGAATTTGGAAATGGGGTTTTACATGCTACGTTGCATTCTTGTTGGGGATGATTTGTTAATGATCACTCTTGTCTTGTATGTCTCTTTTACATTCGAGGACGAATGTTTCCACGGGGGAGATATTGAACCGACCCCAAAAAGTGCACAGAAATGTGCCTCGGAATGCCCAAGAATTTTGATTTCCATATATCTAAAAATCTGTTCGTTATTTTGAAAATCCGACTTCATATTTGTGTTCAAGGGGTCCAAATTAGGTGAAAAAGGGTCTAACCTTGATTTAAGAACAAAAGAATAGCAATTATAATTTTTAAGGATCGATTTCTAGAGAGCTTTCTGCGATGCCTCCGCAACGCGCCTTGGGCGCGCCATAGTGTAAAATTGTCTCCGCGTCCTCTCCACGACGCGGAGATGTGTAATTTCCTTGCAGTGATTTTTAAGTATGGTCCAAATTATTCTAAGTGTTGGGCCCAAGTTTCCCAAATGTGTTTTTATCCATACTTAGTCAAATTTCACCCTTATATCATTCTAAACATTTCCTAATACTCCACAAAAACACTTAGCTATATTTTCACTCCAAATTCCAAGACTCAAAATCCTCATCCGGATTTATGATTCACTTCAAGCTGCAAGTCTCCATTGTCAACCTTCACCATGAACCTCTCCAAAGCTAAGGTATGTGGTGTTGAACCATTGGGTCCTTTCACCCATGGTGCTCAAACCCTATTTTACTTAATATTGCATGATTTAATGTAGATTTTACATGTGGATCTTGAATATTGAGAAATTTACTGCACCGTGAGTTTAATTCATGAAAGTATCGTTGTTTTAGCATGTTTTGAGCTTCAAATCTTGGATCTAATGTTGGATTTGATGAGGGGTTTTGATATGAATGTCTTGGGGGTGTTGCAAGGTGTTGACTAAAGGTTTTACCACTGATTTTCTTGCATGATTTTATCTCTAAGTTGCATGCTCTTTTACCTCCATTACACACCGCTAAGGTGTTTGATAAAATGTTCGGTTATGGTTTCTTGAGAAATTGAAGGCCCAAAACATGAGATATGAAATGAATGATATTATGATGTTGAAATGAGCTTATGTATATGATTATTCTTACATGACGTATTGCATTAGATCTTATGATGAATCATATATGAAGTGTTGCATTAGACCATGCCCGACCCGGGGGAAAAGAGCCGGGTAACCAGATGGGAGTTTATACTCATCCACCGGGGTGACAGGGTGGTATCATAACCAATTGAGATGAGGGTTTGCACTCACTAACTAGATGGGGGTTTGTACTCATCCATCGGGGTGATGGGGTGGTATTGTCACCAAACCAGATGGGGGTTTGTACCTACTAACCTAGCGAGGGGTTTGTACCTTGTGAACTAGCTTGGTCTCTTCTTCACATATGATATCCTATATGAGCATGATTTATTTAAACATGTTTTACTTATGGATAGATCATAGATCATACAATGTCATATTGCTATATTATGTCTATTGCCTATCATTATGCATTTTAGACTATGATGCCTATTTATTGTTGCATTGCAATCCACATACTTAGTACATTCAAACGTACGAATGCATACTCTTGCCTACATGATATCACCATGTAGGACGTGCCCAAGTTGATAATCCTCCTCCTCCACGTGGCTAGACAGTGGTATTATGAGCTTGTTGGTGAGTCCTCTATTTCAGGGACTTTGGTTTATATTTTTTTCTTATTATCTATGTATTGATACACTATCTTATTTTCTATTTGATTATGAGGGTGAGCTCGGTTACTTTGTCTTGGCCCCTGCTCTTTCTATGTATTTTGAGGTGTTTGTTGGACAAGGTGTGTATTATGTATGAGCTTGACTCTTCTTTTGACTCTGATGCTTATGCAAGATTTCCCTTAGTCCCATTGCCCTTACTTTTATCATGTATGTCTTATTATGCTTCCGTGACCAAGGATGTGTGATAGTATGCTAAGAGGCTTGTTTGGGGTTCCTTCGGGTTCTGAATTCGCCGTGTCACATCTAGGCCCTAGGCTTGGGTCGTGACAAGTTCATAGTTCCATAGCTCAAAAGATGCATAGTCCCAATGGACAAAATCAGTTCATGGTATAAGCGTGAAATCGATAGTCATGCATAATCAATTAATATTTCATAAAATCCCAACATAATTTATAGGTAATACAACTTGGAAACATGCAATTTCATGAAAAGGGAAGGTTGGGCTCCATGGGCGAAAAGATCCAATGGATGAACTTGAAGTAGTCTTAGAGCTTGAAATGAATCCTTGAGTCCCAAAGTTGAGCTTGAGATCCTTAGATTTGAATGAGAGAATTAATAGGGTCTTAGAGGGGTTTGAGAGAGGGGTTCTATGAGTTATAAAGTTGAAAAATGGCTAAGTATGGGATTTCACGCTTAAGTGGGCATGGGGCTATGACCCCGATTCCCTTCATAGGAAAAACTAAGGAAAATGTTGTACTGGTCCGCGTCCAGTCCGCAATGCAGACCAAATGCGAAGGAGAAATTACACTGCTCCACGCCCAAGCCGCATCGCACCTGGTGCGTAGATGCTCTCTGGAAATCAAAAATTAGAGAAAATTATTTTTCGCTATGGGTCCTCCAATATCCGGGTTATACCCATTTCCCACTCAATTTTGCCCCCTAATCAAGAATGTGAAGTTGGATTTTCGATATCACGCACGGATTTTGAGATATATAATAATTACGATTATTGACATTCCGAAGCACCTTTTAGGGCGTTTCAACATCGTAATCCACCTCTAAATGCACAAGAAAACCCACCAAGAGAGGGTGACCATCCAACTAGGGAGAGAGTTAGGTTTGGCACCTAGAATAACTATAAGGTTAACTATAATTACATGGGGGTCATAGGAGCAATTATGTTACTGCCATTGCCGTCAGGTTTAAAGTTCACCATTTCAACTGGGTTGCTCAAAATATTATATAACAAAGGGTTGTTTTTGTTGTTACCATCTGAAAATCCTTGTTCATATGCTTATTATGTTTTATTTCAAGTGCATGGTGGGAAATCAAGACTTGTCATTGGACATCATAGGGTTGCGCGTGTTTCCATTATCATGAACTAGTAAAGCAACTGTTTGGTTGTATGAGATTCCTTACAATTCCATCATTACTTGGAGAGAGATTCCTGATGCATTCATTGAAAGCTACTTCCCACTACCGAAGAAGTTGATGTTGAAGAATTAGATCAATAACTTTCAACAACAAATAACAGTCAATAAGTGTTGCTTGGGAAAGGTTTACTAAATATTTTATTAGTGTGTGAAACCATCGAATTACTAAGGATTCTGTTTTTGATATATTTTATAGTGCTCTGGATGATAATGGAAAAGCATTTGTATGCACCATCACTGGAGATACATTCATGACATGTGGTTTTAATGTGGCTGCACAAATATTGGAAGGAGTGCCAAAGACAATACAGAGACCACATAAAACACCTTTGCAGTTGAGTCTAATTAGGATCAAGCTCAATTTAACCAAGAAGTACTTTAAGAAATGTCAAGGATGAATACCAACATTGGCATGTTGATGAAGCAATTCACTCCAGAAAAAGTAAATGCCATAAACTACTAGCATTGAGCACTAGGATATGATAACTATGGGTATGAGAAGGATGCTTATTATGTGAATGATCAAATGAGAGGTTTCTAGACCAATGCTACAATAGGGACAAGAACTACAGTGGTATAACAATTACAATTGCACCAAGAAATTAAATCAAAATGGGTATTATAATTGAAATAGGGCCTAAGAAAGAGATGATGAGTGGATGCGGAAAGATAACTTCAAGAATGAGAGCAGAGGTACATACATACCACCAATAAATCGAGATAGAGGATCAAAAAAATTTAAAGATTGAAGATATGTTGGGTAAATTATTGAAGAAGGCTCACACATAAGATGAGACTCTTAAAAGGATGAAATTTGATATTTCTAGGATCCACCGGATGATAGAGTTGCATGAGGTAGCTATAAAGCAATTGGAGAAAGAATTTGGCTAGATATTTGCAACCTTTAATCAACACCAAAAAGGTACATTTCCCAGCATAGTTCAAAATCCAAAGAATAATGGACATTACATAGTGGTGACTACCCAAGGTGGGAAGCAAACTATTGATCCACCGATACCGATTTTAATAAAGGATAAGCTGGAAGTTAGCAATGATGAGACATTATCATCTTATCAGCTTGTAAAAGGAGATGGCAAGCCCATAGGCACAGAAGAGAAAGAGAAGGAGTTTCCAAAAGCTCCAATTCTTATTAAAGGTCTTTTCCTCCTTCACCCAGATATTGAAGAAAAGGCCCAAGATGGTAAACTTCAAAATTTTATCTCAATGTTGAAGCAGTTGTCTATTAATTTTCCTCAATTGAAGCATCGAAGCAAATGTTGGGATATGCAAGGTTTGTGAAGAACTTGGTAACTAAAAAGAGGACAATGAGATTTGAGCTTGCTGATGACATTCACTATTATAGTGCCATAGCCACTCATTCTTTTATGCAAAAGAAGGAGGATCCTATTGCATTCACCATTTCCTACACTATAGGAGTATTCAATTTTGCAAAAGCATTATGTTATTTGGGTACCAATATTAATTTGACGCCTCTTGAAATGTTCAAATAGTTGGGTTTACGAGCCCCCATACTTATGACAATGCAACTATTCATGGTAGATCTCACAATCAAGAAACCCAGGGTATTTTATATGATATACTAGTCTGGGTGGATACTCTCATATTCCCCGTAGACTTTGTTATTTTTGATTATGAAGTTGATTTTGATGTTCTTATTATTATAAGAAGACCATTCATAGCTACTGGGTGTGCTTTGGTTATATGAAATTAGTTCAATTGAAGTTTGGGCTGAATGATCCGCTAGTGATTTCTATTATTGATAGCATCGACGAAGTAAAGCCAGAGGAACCTATTGAGGAAAGATTCAAAGCTCTAGCAGTAGTGATCATGAACTTTGATAGTGATGTTATTCCTGAGTATGATGAGATGGTGAATACATTTCAAGCTGAGGGTCTATGAGTCATCCACTGAAACTTTAATTGGACCTAATAAATAAAGAGACACCACTTCCCATGCTATTTATTGATGAATCTCCAGACTTAGGATTGAAAGTTCTCCCTTCCTATATTCGGTTTATGTTTCTAGGGCTAAATAACACTCTAACAGTGATCATCACTATCGATCTCACTGAATGATAGGTAATTGAGTTGATATTTGACCTGTAGAGCTTTAAAAAGGCTATCAGGTTGACTATTATAGACATAAATGGCATCCCTCTAGGTGTATTATTATGACCCAAGCCTAGGACCTAGCTGTAATGAAATTCTCAAAGGAACCTCAAACTAACCCCTTAGCACACAGTCAAGCATTCAAGGAAAATCAAGAAGAATACATAAGCAGAAGCATATACTTATCATAACTTGTCATGTATAGAAGATCATAGCACAATTATAAAGAAGTCATAAAATTGAATCAATAATAGGTCTAACAAATGCCTCTAACTCATGGAATAAGATGGGTCCTCAGACTTGGTTCACCCTAAACATAAAGAAAGCTATCAGTAATAAGCAAATGGGCCTTGTCCTCGAAGCATGAGGACTCCCCAATCTAGATCATCTAGAAGCCTGAATCCTACTACGGGGATGGATGATAGGATCACCTCAGTTGCATTGTGATATAATGCAGGCATAACATATGTGTTAGCATGTTTCAATGTACTAAGTATGAGGGCAGGCGAAGTAATGAAGACATGTAAAACTTTTGCATGTCTACATAACCAAGACCTCATGTAGAAGCCTTGCACATACATAATCTTTTATTAAAAGTGAGGGTGAAGCACGGGTACATGAAATTCATAACTTAAAACATGATAATAAATATAAACATGCATAATTCATGAAGAAATTAACATTTGAGTCATAATTAAGATTACCTATGCATGAATTCATAGTTTAGAGGGACATACAAGTTCAAATCTCATGGAAACCATGCATCATTGGAATAAGACTTGATTCATACTCAAATCATCATTTAAAAGTGACCCATACCAGAATTCCATCAACTTGAAGTCAAAACATGAAATCCATGTAAAAGTTTTCTAAGCGCGAGTCTTTGTTAAAATCAGTGGCATTCGAGGGGCACATTGTATCTGATGAAGGAATAAGGGTTGATACCCAAAATATAGAAGATGTGAAGAACTAGCCAAGACCTGCAACACCTACAGAGGTTCGTAGTTTCCTTGGATTGGCAGGCTGCTATACGAGGTTTGTTGAAGGATTTTCTTCTGTTTCTGCACCGTTAACCAAGCTAATGCATAAGGCAGCTAAGTTCTAATGGAGTGATGCATGTGAAAGAAGCTTCAAAGAGCTGAAAAATAAATTGACGATGGCACTTGTTTTGGTTCTTCCTGAAGGAACAGAAGGTTATGCAGTGTATTGTGATGCTTCAGGTGGGGGCTTATGATGTGTCTTGATGTAGTATGGTAAAGTAATAGCTTATGCCTCAAGGCAGTTGCATCCACATGAGAAAAACTATCCAACCCATGATTTAGAGCTAGCAACAATTATATTTTACCCTGAAGATATGGCGCCTCTATTTTTATGGAGTTCATGTTGACATATATATTGATCACAAGAGTCTATAATACATCTTTAAGCAAAAGGACCTGAATCTAAGGCAATGAAGATGGCTTGAGTTATTAAAAAATTACGACATTGATATTTTGTATCAGCCCCAGAGGGAAAATATAGTCGCGGATGCTTAAAGCCGCAAGGCAATGGCAAGTACCTTTGGGCAGTCTATAATAAGACAAGAGGTAAGTAAAGATCTATGTTAATTAGCTAGCCTGGGGGTTTGCGTTCTTGAATCTCCAGACAAAGGCGTTATTGTGCAAAATGCAACAGAATCCTCATTGATAGTGGAAGTGGAAGAGAAACATTACATAGACCCCATTCTATTACAGCCTAAGGAGAATGCACAAAAAGGTATGACAAAGGCATTTGAGCTCAGACAAGAGGGAGTACTTCGATGTCAAAACAGATTGTGCATACCTGATGTAGATGGGCTAAAAAGGAGAATTATTATAGAGGCACATTATTCAAGATATTCGGTCTATCCAGGCTCAACCAAATGTATCATGACCTGAAGGAAGTATATTGGTGGGGAAAATGAAGAAGGAAATTTCAAAATTTGTAGCCAAATTGTCAACAAGTTAAAGTAGAGCACCAAAAGCCGGGAGGTTATATGTATCATATACAACTTCCAATTTGGAAGTGGGACATGATCAACATGAATTTTGTTACTGGGTTACCTAGCTCATTTCGGAAGTTCGACTCCATATGGGTAGTTGTTGATAGACTCACCAAATCAGCGCACTTCTTACCGGTCAAAACTACTTATATAGTTGAAGAGTATGCAAGATTATACATTAAAGAGCTACAGTGCCAATCCCTATTATATCTGACAGGGGAGCTCAATTCACTGCAAAGTTTTGGAAGTTATTCCAGAGAAGTTTGGGGACACAAGTAAATTTAAGTACAACCTTTCACCCTCAAATGGATGGCCAAGCAGAATGCACAATCCAAACACTTGAGGATATGCTTCGAGCTTATGTATTAGACTCGAAGGTAGCTGGGATAATCATTTTCCACTTATTGAATTCACTTACAACAATAGCTACCACTCGAATATCAAAATGGCACCTTACGAACCCTTGTATGGAAGAAACTGTAGATCACCAATTGGCTGGTTTGAAGCAGGTGAAATTGCCTTATTTGAACCAGATCTTGTTCATCAAGCTGTGGACAAAGTCAAGATAATACAACAGCATCTAGCAACAGCTCAAAGTCAACAAAAATGATATGCATATGTTAGAAGTAGAGGGCTAGAATTTTCCATAGGAGATTGGTTGTTCTTGAAGGTGTCTCCAATGAAGGGGTAATGAGATTTGGTAAAAAGGAAAAGTTAAGTACACACTACATAGGACCATATCAGATTGTTAAAAGAGTTGGCCAAGTTGTATATGAACTATAGCTACCACAAGAGCTTTCTGTGGTTCATCTAGTATTTCATGTTTCAATGCTTCGAAAGTGCATAGGTGACCCATCTCGTATCACTCCAACCAAAGATGTACAAGTTACAGAAGGTCTCACTTATGAGGAAGTTACATTACTATTCTGCATCAACAAGTTAAGAAGTTAAGAAATAAAGAAGTAGCTTCCATGAAAGTACTATGGAGGAACAAGCAAGTTGAAGAGGTTACTTAGGAAGCAGAAGCAATGAGATCCATGTACCCCCATCTCTTTCAGCCCACTGAGAAAGATGAAAAAGTTGGAGTTGAGGCATTGACAAGAAAGCACTTTTGGTTATTAGTAGTATGTAACTTATGCTTGAACTTATTTCAGCCGACTAACTATACTATCATTTGAGGATGAATGTTCCTAAGGGAGGGAGGATGTAACACTCCGTATTTTATATATGTTAGTCCTGTCTTATATGATACTGGATGTAGGCTATGGGTTAGGTAGGGACTAAGCTTCTTTTGTAAGGGTGATGATAATTTGAATTGGATCGAGAGTTGTGATATCTCACATATATCAATGAGTATGAGTCCAAGATAAACTCGACGAAAGAATTTGAGACAATAAAAGGTGCTATTTGAGTTAAAAGTCTAACGTGGAATATTAAGATACAATATATGGGATTATGATTTCGAAAATGAGGTAAGATAACATGTTGCTTTCTTGACTTAACAAAGCAAGTAGGTGCATCACCTACTTAGACTTTTTGACCAGCCTAAAGGGGAAAATAGGTGCACCACCTACTAGGACTTGTTTGGCCATTTTATAGGGCCCAAGATGACTAACCTACTTGAGAGTTCTGGCCCAACCCAAGTGAAGGAAAAAGGAGAATAATGGGCAGCCAAGGACCAATAAGATGAGGTCCAAAAAGGCCCAAGCTAAAAAGCCATATAGGTGCATCACCTACTTGGTAAAACACGGCAAAAAATTAAGGAGAAAGTCGGCCTAAGTTGGTCCCTTTAAAAGGGAATGTAACCAGCTCTTTTTTAGCCATTTTACACTTGACAAAAAAAATATAATTTCTAAGGTTCTCTTTCTTCCCCTTCTATCTTCATATAGCAGCCATAAAAACCCTTAGGGTTCTTGAATATGATCCCTCATCTCAAGCTAGGATTGAAGAAGAGTTCATCCCTTGGAAGATATAAGTTAAGAGAGCAAAATTCCCTTACAAGTAAGGTAAATTACTGCACTTTTCTCCCTCTCTTCTGCTTGAGTTAATTAGGGGATTGTGTATGCGTCAATGAGGTTGGAGTGGTCCTTTTAACATGAGGTAATCTTGTGGGAAGGGTTGCTGGTGGGTTGTGCATGTTGGGATAGCCATGGAGGGGAGTCCCCTTTAACTTCTATTGAGAGCTCATTTTAGAATTTAATGTGTATTGTTAGTAGAAACTCATGAGACAATGCTTGGATATCATAAGTTCACATGGCTCCTACTACATTATGATATTTATGGGTTGCTTTATATATGCGATGGTACGACGTGTGATCGCAAATGCAATTAGAGGAGAAGAAGCTTAAGGAACACCCTTAGTTCGATAATTACGGGCTTGATGCCCGTGTATAACTTGTGGGTGTGAGTAAATTGCCTACATGTATTTATTCACTACTAATACTAGTTTCATCACCTATTAAATTGTAGATAAATATTTGGGAAAAAGGGGAGGTTACATTGCAATGATAACAAGGTGGCACGACAAGATATGTAAGGCTATCCAATTTCATATTCTTTGGCATGAAATCTAACACTCACGTCACTTCCAACTAGTAAGCTTCCCAAGTGATATTCCAACGGTGGCGGTATTGATTATTAGTAAATCTGTAGTTTTACTCCTTCAAGCACTAGCATGAGGAGTCCTCACTCACTCGTAAAGCCAATTGTCTCATTTATACTCCTAATTAGTATGTCAAAGTTACATTTGATTCTTATTTTACGACGCTACCTTAAATGACCATTGTCCTATCTTATATCACTGGTGCATAGTTCCACAGTTCCAAAATTTATTATGACCACCAGAGTAACAATTTCAAAGTATTAAAGAACGACATGGAATAGTGTTTAAAGTTCATGGGTGGTAGCCCAGGGGTAAAAGCCTAGAATGGGTTGATCTCACTTGGTTCATAAGGATGGCAGCCCAGGGGCGAGAGCCTAGCATAGGTCGATCCCAATTTGTATAGTTATGATGATAGCATCCTAGGGGTTAAAATGCCTAGCTCTTTTACCACTGATCAGCTTGTCATTTGAGTGACATGGCTAAAAGAAATCATAACGTACTGAAGAGTAAAGAAAAGAAGGTAATGGAAATGGCTCCACAAGTATAACAAAGTGGTCTTTTATTATGATAGGTGCATTCATGCATTGCTACTTGATTTCACTTGTGTTCTCATTTTACGTATGCTATTGCCTTACTTATTCAGTACATTATTTCGTACTGACGTCCCTTTTGGGGGACGCTGCAATTCGTGCTGCAGGTATAGGTACTCTAGCTAGTAAATGTCCAATATAGGTGCACTTGACACCCAGCTGCTTTTGGTGAGCTCCAAGTTGATATGTGCCGACCTATGTTATCGCACAGAGGCTTTGTTGACTTATTGTATATAGTTCAGTTGTATCTTATCTCTAAATAGTTGGGGCTTTAATGGCCAAGTCTGGTATGTAAGTTATGTGTTATCCATTTGATCTCTTATCTCCACAATTTGCATGAACTTTCACTGTGTTTAGTTGTTATAATCATATGGTTCTCTCGGGTCTTGAGAGTGCCGAGTGCCTGTCCGTCCTTATAGATTTAGAGGCGTGACACTTAATTCCCTTCACCCGGCACCACATGCCCTGGAAAGGCAACTTCCTTCAACCAAACTTTACACTTGTTGAACTTGGCAGACAATCTTTCTTTCCTGAACATTTGCAACACTATACTCAAATGCTTCATAGGTTCTTCTTCACTCCAGGAATAAATAAAAATATCATCAACAAAGCTCACCATAAACATGTCAAGGTAGGGTTTAAAGACCCTCTTCATAAAATCCATGATATTGCCAGAGCATTAGTTAAGGCGAAGGACGTTACCACGAATTCTAAATGCCCACATCTTGTTTAGAAGGCCATTTTGGCAATGTCACACTTCCTTACCCTCAATTGATGATACTCAGACCGAACATCAATCTTTGAAAAGTGGTTAGCGCCTTGTAGTTGATCAAATATGTCATCTGTCCTTGGCGAAGGATACTTGTTCTTCACGATGACTTTATTGAGTTATCGATAGTTGATGCACATTCTAATTGAGCCATCTTTCTTTCTTACGAATAACACCAGCACACCCCAAGGTGACTTGCTAGGCCTTAACCCTTCTCCAAAAAATCTCTTAATTGGTCCTTCAATTCATTCAACTCTATCGGGGTGATATGATAAGGGGAATGGAAATGGGTTGTGTATCGGGGAGGAGGTCTATATCAGTCTATTTCCCTTTTAGGAGGGACACGGGGAAGTTCATTGAGAAAGACAACAAGAAACTCATTGACCACTGGAACCGAGTCGAAGGAGGAACTTTAGACTCAACATCCCTAACCCGAAAGAGATGGTAAATGCAAACCTTAGAAATCAATTCTCGGGCCTTAAGACAAGAAATTAACCTACCCTTAATCACTGAAATATGACTTACGTATTACTCAAGGATGGTATTGGGAAATAAGAACTTAACCTTGTGGGTTCTATAATTTATGGAATCATAATATTCATGTAACCAATCCATCCCAAGAATGTATCAAAATCTACCACGTTAAGTTCAAAAAATTTACAAGCTAAGATTTCAGGCAATATGGACATGGGACAACCCATATAAACTCTTTTAGCAACAATGGACTCACCAACAGGGGTAGACACTTTAAAGGGTTCACACAACAATTCAGGACAAACATGAAGTCTATTAGTAACAAAAGGAGTAATGAAAGATAGAGTGGCACCCAGATCCAATAAAGCATATAAATCAAGATTGTAGATCTTTAACATACTAGTAAAGACGTCGGGTATCTCTTCAACCCCTTGCCTCCCTTCAAGTTCATAAAATCAATTATGACATGGAGCAGATCCTTGTTGGCTACCTTGTGCTCATTGGTCACCTTAAGCACCTCGTCCTTGACGACGACCATCGCTACCCTTGTTCAGACAATACACAATTTTGTGGCCCATCTTGCCACACCCGAAGCAAGCACCTACATCCTTGTAGTAGCTACCACCATGATTTTTACCACACATTCCACACCTAGGAATGATTTGGCTACCATTACTACCTTGAGCTCTATGGTGTGCGCCCATCCTATCATTCACAAGTCAAATTTGACCTTGGGCATTGAAGGACCCTTATCCTTGGAAATTCTGGCCCTGTTAAAAGCGATCACCCTTGGAACCTTGGAAGCCACCATTATATCGAGCCCTTTTGGGCTCAACATCCCTCCTCTTACAAAGATTTTCCCTTTCAAGTTTCTCGGCATAAGTGATGAGCCGTGACAGGTCCATATCTCCTATAAGCATGGCGGTGTGACATTCCTTATTGATGAAGTCGGACACTCCTAATACAAACTTTTGCCTACTTGACCTAGGATCGGCAACCAAATGAGGAGCATACTTGGTGAGGTTGTTGAAATTTAGGGAATACTCCCTAACACTCATCAAACTTTACTTGAGGTTCATAAACTCCATCATATTTGCCTCCCTTAGCTTCACGGGGAAGAAATGATTAAGGAAGGTGGCCTTGAATTCTTCCCAACTAATAGACTCTCTATACCCTTTCTTACCCTTCCATTGAATAACCACAATTAAGAGAGGCCTTTTAGTTGATAGACCTCTAGTTTCGCCTTCTCCTCCGAGCTAACCCCCTTATGTCAAGAACTTTGTACACCTCATCGATGAACTTTTAGGGGTCCTCTTTAACTTTGGAACCGTAGAACTCCAGAGTATTCATTCTTATGAAATCTCTCACCCTTGAAATGGGGGGTAGGAGCATGAGGAGCTTGAAATACTTGGTTGGCCATGACCCTTGCCAATAATGTGACCATATTTTGGTACTCGGCATGGGTGACCACTTTCTCCCTTGGGGGACTTGTAGAGCCGGAGGGGTCGGTTCATCCTCGGGAGTAGCATACTTAATCACATCATTGGTTAGGAAGCATGGACAATCATCAACAAATTATATTATGGGGATAAGGGGCTTAGGACACACTCTATAGGACAAGGGATAAGGAATTCACTTCTTTTTCAAACACAACAAGAAATTCTAAGGGAAGAGAATAAGGGATGCAATCTACGAGTAGTAGGGACTTAGGACATTCACCACCTTTCAATTATCATCACAAGAAACATCAAAACATAGGATAGGGACTAAGGAAAAATCTCCATAGATACACATGCATTGCATAGATCATAAATCTTCATAGTTACATACGCATCATATAGATCATACACATCATGTCATCCAACAATACGTCTAGTCACAAGTGGGACGAGGGCCAAGATATGTCCGGGCTCACCCTCAAAAGTAAATAATAAAGTAGCAAAGTCTTAACATATGCAAGATAGAAAATGGATGTTGTCCTCGGAATGGAGGATTCACCACAAGCAAAGTCTTTAAGAAATCGTACTAGCCATGAGGAGGTTGATGGACAAGAGCTCTAATCCCTACATTAGATTATATAGGCAAAAAGTATGTGTTCTTTGGATGTACTAAGTATGCAGGATGCAATGCAACAAGAGATCATAACCCATAATAGTCATGATGCATAATCATATACAAATGCAATAAGCTCAATATGACGTGAATGACCAATATTCTAATTAAAAAATTCATTGAAGGCAACTGTAATCTCATAACATAGCATAATATATGGGAAAAGACCATAACCGACAGTTAAGACCATGCGAGCTACTACATGAAATTATGATGTTATCTCCACGTCAAAAAAAGAGTAGTCTACTTTGCCAAGGTAGACTAGCCCCACCTTATGAGGACTCCCCCATTCCGGAGACTGATTTATAAATGCCTTATTGGAACTTCACCCATCTTAGAGATACTTTACAAATGCCTTACGGGAATTTCACCCACTTGGTTAGTATTTTGCGTGTACCTTATAGGAACCCATGCATTTTGGTGAATCATGTAATATTAGCAAATCACATACTTACAGTGACAACATAGCTAGGGGGCAATGGGAATCTACCAAAGTCATCTCGATGCTGAGTCAACATCCCATGAAATACTTAAATCATAATTATAATCATGTCATGCATAAGCTTGTAAATCTTAATATCATAATAGGCATACCTCATCCATATCATAGAATTATAGCATCACAAAAGGGCTCCATAATCTTGCAAAATTTTCATTATATTCCATGGAATCATAACATACCTGATAGTCATTAATCATTCATAACATTCATGACTTGTATATCTTGTAAATAAACCTTTCATCCGCATAAGATATTTCATCACATTATCTTAGTCAAAACATGGTGGGTTTATGCATAAGGACTTAAAATAATGAGTCAAGAGTAATATGCATGAAAGAGGTAAACCATATTCAATTGAAACAATTCAAAGAGTCCACCAATATCATAGTAAAATGCTTAGTTAGGGCATTATTAAAATCATCTCAAAATCCATATATCTCATAGCGTTTTATAATACAATAGCATGCATAGCTTAGGGAGTCATAAGGCATCTCACAATATCAACCCTCGATAGAAATTAATGTAATTCAAAGAAAACAATAATAATTTCCAACCCAATGCATATAAGAAGTAATAAGAATTATCCATAAATAAATAAGTCTTGAAATCAAAGGTTTAATTGAAAAGGGTTTTGGACTCTATGGATGAAAGGACCCACGGATGAAGAAACCCACATACCTTAAGAATCTTGAGAAAGACGGAACAGTCTTGAAAATGCTTGGGAATCACCTTGGTGCTTGACTTTTGATGGAAGTACCTTGAAATCCTAGAAATTATGATGAACCAGGAAGAGGAAATCTTGGGAGGATTTGAGAGGAATCTGAGAGTTTTTGTGAGTTGAAAGAGACTAAAAATGGTGAATCTCTTGTGAATTCCTGTCTATAAGTGTTTTTGGATTTGTCCCAATTGCCCTCAATTAAATCTGGAAATTTTTGAAAAAGTAATTTTACTATGGTGAAGTAGTGGCACATCGCGGAGTGGTTCTCACATAGGTCATTTTTGCATGAATTTCAATTTTCTCCTATTTCAGCCTTGGAATGAGTTTAGGTCACTTTTATACTAAAATAAACCCTCTCTACGATGCGGAGAGATCGCGTACCTTTCTGAAAAGTGCAAAAACATATGAAAAGTTATTTTTTGATATGGTTGACTTAAAAATCATAGGAGACCATTTTTCCTCACAATTTTACCTCCTGAACAAGAATACAACCTCGGATTTGCCAAAAGATGTATGAAAAATGTATTATGCAAGGAATCAATTACAACGGCATTCCGAATCACATTGGGAGGTGTTACAATATCTCCCTCTTAGGAATATTCGTCTCTACATATGATGGAGATACACTTGAGAGGATTAACAAGACAATATTCAGCTCCAACATGAATACATCAATGAAATCTGACATCATTGTCATGAAATCTCAAACTTATGCATCAAATATCATGAAAACACATGAGTATGTATGCTTGTAAAATAGCAGGGGCTAAAATACAAGATTTAATGTCTTACACATGATTGAATCATTACTTTAGACTTGAGTAGAATGGAAAAGATAAGGATATCATTTCTTCACATCTGCTTTCACTTCCCAAGTAGTACTTTTAACTTCTTAATTCCTCCAAACGACTTTAATAGATGTTATTTCTTTATTCTTCAATATTTTCAATTGCCTATCAAATATTGATAAGACCATCTTGATACATCAAGTTCTCTTCTTCATTGACTACCTCCTAGAGAACAATGGAGTTTGTGTCACCTGCACACTGATGTGTTGTCAAAATATAATATTTTTTATGCTTAAGAATTAGAATTTTGTGTGTTCGCAATGTGATATTTGTTAGTTTTATACATTTTATGTTATATTTGTAGTATTCCAGGACTGGCTTTGATTTTGGGAAGAGATACAGAAGTTGCTAATTTTTGATCCAGTATGACCACCTTTAAGGGCCGTAGATCATTCTACGGGTTGTGAAGTGATTTCGTGGAAAATTCCAGTGACGGGCTGATTTTCTAAAGTTGGTTTTATGAATATGCAGATGGATCATAGAATTATTTACGAGTCATAGACCATGGTTCGTGCCCTGACGATCAGAGATTGGGACTTTCTAAAGATTTATCAGACGAAACTCCCTTACGGGTCTAAATCACTTTACAAGTTGTAGAGGGGTGTCGTAGACTTGAAGTTTGAATTGTCTAGCAGCACTATACAGACCCCGGTTACGGGCCATGGAATGCAACACGACCTGTTAACCCATTTCGTGAGGCATGCCGACTAGTTGTCCTATTTTGTTTAGGACTTGTATTTTACTTATTATAAATAGGTTTTTTTAGGTTATTTTCAAGAGTTTTTGCATAGTACTAAGAGAACTTAGTAATTGGAGAGAAAAAATAGTGAGATAACATTGGAGAGATTTT
The DNA here is from genome assembly GCA_026153255.1 of Solanum medicagineum. Lineage (NCBI taxonomy): Eukaryota > Viridiplantae > Streptophyta > Magnoliopsida > Solanales > Solanaceae > Solanum > Solanum medicagineum. Next base: position 4,977 of record JAPFFP010045044.1, on the reverse strand, counting down.
GAGAACGCTTGTACGTTAATTTCATCTTTAATCTTGTGATTCTCTTTTGGAAGTTGGATTTGCTTATTCATAATTCAATTATGTAAGTGTTCAGTTATGTTCTTTCAATTCATAATTCTTGCATTACACAAAGCATGAGTAGCTAAATCCACAACTAGGGTTGTGGGAACCATGAAAAACTAAAAGGTAAAATCGAAAAATTCATAATTCTTGGAAAGTGTGCATGAATGCATTGATTAATTCTCTTCCTTTTGCATGTTTTCTAGTGGTGGCCAACATTAGAACTTGCCTAGTGTTACTAACCGGACCAAGGTAGTAACTGATAAAGATAAAATAAGATAGAAAAAAGGGAACAAAGATAGAAGGATATGTGGATTAAATTCAAATTATTGAAATTATGGACAACAAGAGACTAAAACCCCCACCTCCCAATTGATTTCAACATCCCAAATAAAACCCTAACAATAAAAACTAAAGGCACCTAAGAACCACAAATGGGCAACTTTAATAATCAAGCAAATAAGTCAACTAGCAATTCTAATAGTTCACCATAATTACTCACTAAGAACATATTACAATTTGAGCAGTCAATATGCAACATACTATAAGTCTTCCAAATGATAAAACATAACTATTTATACTAAGTAAATAAAAGAAAACATTTCTTTACAATTTTACCCTTAATGAGTAAGGGCCTTGTTTGGTTGTCTTCTTTTAAAATTCTTGAATTCAAGTGATAGCCATTTGCACACATGACCTTTTTTCATCCTTCTCCTCACCTTGATAGATCTTCCACACATTGTAAGCCTTTCTTGAGTGACCGTCAAGGTCCTCTAATGCTTCCTTGTTGATTGCATCATACGAAGCTCTACCCCATTATAGGACAAGGATGAAAAATATGAAGCTTTAGAAGAACAACGGAGGCCCATAACAAGATCTCAAACCAAGGAGCTTAATGATAATCTGAATGAGCTTCAATTGCAGATCCAAAGGTGCCTTGTTGGGGAAGAAGAGCTAAAGCCCAACAAGGATGAATTGTCCAAATGGTACAATTATTTGGTGGCCTAAATTTAAGTCCAAGAGGAAGAATTTTAGGGTTAATTTTAGGGTCCAAGAATCAGCCACAACAAAGGTTGCTTTTTGCCCCAGTTTGTAGAGAAGACTAGTCAAACTTTTCAAAATTATCAAGATTCTTTTCCTAGTTGGGTTTTACCTTATTTCCTTATTTATATATTTGTTATTAATATTTTGTTGTTCTATTTAAGGTATTCCAGTACCATTTAATGATTTCATAAAACTACTAGGTCTACTCCTAGTTAAGGTTACTTTATTTCCTTTCCAGAGTAGGATCTATTTTGTAATTTTTTTTTAGGTTTTGGATACTCCTTGGGCCTAACCTAAGGAGTGTTGGACGTCCAAGGACCCTATATATAGGAGACTTTTTTCTTTCATTAAACACAATTAGATGACATTAATAATATTTGAGAGAGTTCTTTTTAACCTTTGTGACTTGTTCTTTGAGAATTTGCTTTAAACCTTTACTAGTTCATAGTCTGATGTATAAAGTACTTTCTTCTTGTGATATCTTTGATTTTTTTTTTGTATTTTTTAGAAGATGATTAGTTTGCATACTAATTATTGTCTTTAGTTACTCATAAAGCAGTCACGATTTGAATCTAACAATATGATTTCTTTTCTCAAGTAAAGGCGTTAGATTTCTTCCATAAATCAATACGTTGTTACTTGGATCTTATCAAGGGCTTAGAATATCAGTTCCTTGAAAAATTATTGCATTTGTCTTTTGAATTTCCCATATCTTTAATTAGTTTTTCTCTTTCTTTTTTTGTTATTGCTTCTGCATTCTACTATTCGTTCCATATTAGTGTTGTTTCTAACCTCAATCCTATGAAGTGGTATCAGAGCAGTTCTATCAAGAAGTTTTAAAAAAAGAGATAACTTACTCTCCCAGAAATCTGTTTACTTTCCCTCAGAATCTTGCATTAGTTGTTTCCAAACAAAAATGAATTAAGAAGAGGGGATTCAAAATCTTTGAGGATAAGAGAAATGTTTTTTCTTGTTCTTATATAATTCTAAGTTCCTTTTTCTTCGTGTTTTGTTTCAACTAAATCCTACTTGTTCTGGGACTAGTTCTTTACTTTCTTTTGTGCCCCAAAAATCTATACTTTATTACTAAGAGCTTTATACTTGTTTGGGTTTAATTATAAATCTACAAAGTACTCTTGTTCAAAGGTTATTTCAGGAGAAAAAGGAAAGTGTGGGTGAGTTTAAAAGAAGATAAAAAGCCATATTAAGTGTGTGATACTTGATAATTTTTTAAAGATGTCTAATTCAGGTGGTGATAAGGAAAGGGCTTGTTTAGAAGCTGAGATCAAAGGGAGGAATGACTTCATCCTTCAAGCTATACACCACCAATTTGAGAGATGGAACCTTCAATTTCAAGAGATAGGGAATATGATTACCGAGCAAAATGAGACCATAACTGCAATTAGAAGGGAGAATAATGTAGTACCACCCAATAATGTTAGACCCTAAGTTAGAAGAAATATACCCTATGTCCCTTTTTTAAATCCCGAATAAGATAATGATGATTTTGATGGTGAATTTAATCTAGAAAGAAGAGATAGGAGAGGACGAAACAGGTAGAGTCGAAGATGATAATATAATTAGTATAAAAATGAAGATGCCATCTTTCAAGTGAATAAGGGACCTAGACTTGTACGTTGATTGGGAGAGATGAGTTGAAGCCAACTTTGATTATCATAACTACTCTGAGAGTAAGAAAGTTAAATTTGTTGCTGCTGAGTTTTTTGATTATGCTGCTTCTTGGTGGATAAAGCTTGCTAGGGACAGATTGCAAGATGAGCTACTACCTATCGCTGCATGGGCAGAGATAAAGAGGGTGATGAGGAAGAGGTTTGTGCCATCATATTTTCAAAGAGATCTACAGTCTCACCTTCAACACTTGAAGCAAGGTTCCATGTCGGTGGATGAGAGTACTTCAAAAGAATGGATATGGCTATGATTAGGGGTGTACAAAACCAAGCCGCAAACTGCACCAAACCAATAAACCGAGTCAATCCGAAAAAAAATTCGATTAGTGGGTTAGTTTGATTTGGTTTGGTATTGACCAAAAAATTTCGACTATATTTGAGTTGGTTTGATTTTGATTTTCAAAAAACCAACCTGAGGCCAAACCAACCCGACATTATATGCATATAATTTTTAATTTTTATATATATAAAAAATACTTATTATAAGTATTTAGGGGGGCAAGAGTATGGGCTTTCTCAAAAAGCATGCTTTATACTTTATACTTTTCCATATTTTTATTATTTTGCCCATTTTTATCATCTTTTAAGACTCCCCTATTACCTATTTCCCTGGTCCCCACTTTTCTCTAAAATCAAACACCTTTACTTTTCTCCAAGAGTGAACGAAAATGAGTGAGGCCACCTGAAATATTGTGTGTTTTCTTCTTTCCTTTTTTAATTTGTTTTCTTTCTCCAAGCAACCAGAAAGGCCTGTTCAGCAGCTCTAAATGTATTCAGTAATAGTGACAGTAACTCCATAGCCACCCGTGCTCGAAAATCCCAAAATCTATCCGCAAAACCCCAAACTCGGCGCCCCCAGCTTCGAACGCAAGTAATCTCTCTTTCTCTAACAAATGCCTACATATAGATTATTTTTCCTTTTTGCAGTTTTCCGTCTCTATTTTTCTTATCTAGATGTATATTTATTTCTACTGTTTTTAGGCTTATTCTGATTAGATCTGTAAACTGTAGTGATTATTTGGTATTACGTTAGTGCTGTTCATTGCTCACTAGTTTTAAAGGCTTTGTTTTTGCTTGAAATGTGATTTAGTTTAATGGATCTGCTTTCATTTTGCTCTTAGTTTTGTTTTTCAAAGTTTTTTTTTGGTTGTAGATAAATGTTTTGATTGTGGAATCTGTAGATCTGGTCAATAAGTCTTGGTATTGTTATGTCCATTTTGTGTTGTTTCATTGTGCTTCTCCATAGTCAAACGTACAGTGATTTTTAGTAGTTTTAAAAATGTATTGTGAAATTTTTGTGGTTGTGGTTGACTTGGGTTTACTAATCACGAGTTTAATATGTATGTGTGTATATATTGCAGTAACTTTCTTTCAGATGGAAACTACATCTTCTACACAGGATACGGAGGTGATTACCAACATTCCTCCAACTATGCCAGCGACATCTCAACAAGGTGACAAAATCACTCCACATCGACGTACTCCTCCTAAAAAGCAAAAGAGGATGACTCCTCAGGTACTTTCTAAATTTGAAAATACTGGAAGAGAAACGTCTGAGATTTGGAATCATTTTTTCAAACTTATTGCCAAAGGAGGATGCTAAACATGATGATCAGATTTTGGTTGATATGGCAAAGAGGATGAAATCCAAGCTGGATAAATAATGAGGGAAATTTGAGAGTGTGAATAATGAAGTATGTTACTTGAATATGTTACTAATTGTTGCTGTTGTATTGGATCCCAGATACAAAATGAAGTATGTGAACTATACTCTTTCTATTGCATATGGTTTGTTGTTGGAAAAACTTAAATCTCAAGATGTGTATGCTACTTTGAATCTCTTGTATAATCACTATAATGAGTCTTGCTCTGAATATTCTAATGGCGATATTGAAGATGACAATTGCATTATGGGTGAATCTAGGATTTGTTGCAAGCTCAGTGGGAGAAATATATGGAATATGATGAAAATCGTGAAAAAAATCTGAACTTGAGGCCTACTTGACAGATGATGTGGTGAAGATCAAGGATTTGAATATCTTGAGTTGGTGGAAAGCTTCGTGTAGTAGATATCCGATTATTTCGAGAATTGCAAGGGATGTTCTTTGTATTCCTATTTCTACTGTTGCATCTGAATCGGCTTTTAGTACAGGTGGTCGAATTCTTGATACTTATCGAACTTCTT